>JAWDGP010003259.1:65000-95000 GCA_033675545.1 Elysia crispata | reverse complement strand
GGGAGAAAGAGATAGATAAATAGATAAATACATAGATAGATAGACAGATAGAGAGAGAGAGAGAGAGAGAGAGAGAGAGAGAGAGAGAGAGAGAGAGAGAGAGAGAGAGAGAGAGAGAGAGAGAGAGAGAAGAGGTTTGGGGGCGGAGGACGGTCATAGAAAAAGTTTTCAAGAAAATTCAACAGTTTTTTTGTGTTCTTTTTCTAAAAATATATGAGCCGCCAGTGACAGATATTTGGGTTACTGCACAGATAAAACAGAAATGAGACAGCGAGGAGTAAACAGAATTAGAAACGGTACAAATTCTCCCTTTTTACTCTCTTGATCTCATGGGTATCGAACTACAGGGAATTTCATTAAACTGTCAGGATGGCGTTTAGTACTGCCTGATCAAGACTAAATTGACTGCATAAATCAACGACGGACTGACAAATGAGATATGGAGAGAAGAATAGAGTTAGAGAGAGATCGGAAGAAAAAAAAAAAAGGGGGGGGGGTGCAGGAGAGGAACGAACGAGACATCAGACGGGGTAATAGCACAGGGAGAAACAGAGCGACAAAGTCAAAATGGAGAAATTTAGTGGCAGTAGATAGAAAGAGAATGAGAGAAAGAGTGTGAATGCGGAGATGAGAGTAATTTCGGTGTAAGACAGGAGGGAGTGAGAGGACAGCAGGAAGAGAGCGCTGAGAGCAAGAGATAAAGTGAGAAAGATGGAAGAGAGATAGGAGCGAAAGAAAGAACAGTAAAAAATAATGTATAACGCATGTATATCTATATTATAAAAGGCAACTTCGATTAAGTTTACTGTAATACCTTCCAATATCAATGTCCCACGCGGTACAAAACAACTGAAGAAAAGATATGGATTTAGGCTAAAAAATGCTCTTGAAAGTCCATTATATTTTTATTGTAATAAATTAAACAAACATTTACCACATTTGTCATGATGAATCAAATAATATTTAGTTCTCAGCGGTTCACAATATTACTTCCAAAGCGGATGGAGCTTTAAAGAAATAGTTATTACGTAAATTTAAATATACCAAAAATATGACTTTAATGGAGGGAAAAACTGAAAATTTAAAAAGTTAAACGAATTTTATCAACTCCAGCGTAAGAACAATAGCATCATGAAAAACATGCCGTTCTGTACAGGAAAGAAGTAGTGATTTGATTGGTCATTATTTTAAGACAACAGTTGCTGTCATCGACACGTTTTCACCCGGAGCAGCGATTGCGCTTGTAAACACTACTTATGCTTCTTTTACACGGGTTTTGTACTGCTTTATACCTAAGATATCGACCTGATCTACTATTGTTGTCATCAAGAAACCATAGAACATTCAAGTAAAGGCATTATATTAACTTGACACTTTTAATTTGTTTTGTAGGAGTTATACAGATAGTAACTAGATCTAAAATAATAATAATAATAATAATAATAATAATAATAATAATAATAATAATAATAATAATAATAATAATAATAATATTTAGCATTCCAGGGTAACCCAATAAACTTTTAAAAATCCGGGGCTCAATTTTTTCTCTGTTCGAGCTGTTGCAGGTTTTAGTTTTTTAAAATTGTAGAGCACTTTTTCACCACATCAGGTTAAGCACTAAGTTGTATCTGCAATGGGTCATGAGTACCTCATTATGTTCTTGGTGGAAAAATAAACAGGGCTGTTTAAAAGATTGCAACCAATTTAGTTTACTTTTTTGCTTGAAATCTCTCCCTCATTTAAAGAATATCTTCATGACAACGTGAGAATTCCGATGTCTCAAGGTTATACATATTTAAAACTATGAGCGGAGGAGAAATATATTTGTTTTTTGTTGAAAAGTTTGCTTTCCTTTAATCTATTTGTATGGCTTGGAGGTTCTTTTATTGCTGTAAAAATTTGCTTTCGTTCATTGTTGTAGTCTTCCCTACCTGTTCATTGATGTAAAGTATGTGCAGTGCAGTTGTACGGCGCTGGAAGATAATTATGCGTCTGTTATTTTTGTGAAGATTGCATTTCTTCAATGTAGCCCAACCAGTTAATTTGAACGGGAAATCATATTTGTGCTGTATGAAAATCTTTATAATTATGATTCTCTTTGTCGATATATCATAATAGTACCAAAGCCAACACCGAACATTTAAAAACTTTGGGAAGAGCGCGATTACAATATTTATTGACAAAGAGAATTGGATCAATGATTTTTCAAATTGTCTCAGCTAAGCCTAATTTTTCTGTGAATGGTAGCAGATCCAACAATGGCTTGGTCTATATCCACAAGCAGAGACTACTAGACTCATTACCTTACCGATCTGAGCGCAGAAAATTCGGTGATAGACTAAGGAAATGGATGCTCCACGTCGAGCAAGAATAGGATTGGTCGCATGAGATCTGATCCCACCATAATGTTGACCATTTTCATTCTGAGTTCTAACGCTCTATCGACCGGGTCATTTATGCCACGAGAAATTTATTCATTGCGGCCGCTTCAGTCCGGGCTGAGGGCAAACCGCTGGGCAAAAAATACGGAGGTCTAGCGATCAAATGCAAGCTCGAACCATAACCGATGGATCGGATTCTAGGCCTTCTTATGAAGGTTAGATCGATTCTCATCTAATAAGCTTTTCCCTGGATTGACAGAAGTCGTTTTAATCTTGTGACTTAATAGCTTAAAAATCCCTGCACTTATTAACGCATGTTGTTTACGAATTAAAAAAAACCCAAAAAACTAATAGCAATTTCATAATATTCTCGTGATAACTACTGATCGCCTGTAGAGTATGCAGATCACAAACAGCACAATTATTGAGATATGCTGCAAGAGTTGTCCCGATTTCAGACACGGGCAATACTAGTCTTGAGTTACGTGTGCAATATTTGTCAAATAAAAATTTATTTTAATCCTCGCTATTATTCCTACCATTCAGTTCTATTTTGATTGGTATGGCATGGTTGCTTCAATTCCTTTGAAAAAATGCTACTGCGTGGATATGTCATACAACTAGTACACAATAGGCTGGTGGTATAAGCTTTTGAACCAAACTGATTCCCTTAATTGAACCACAGTAATGCCCCTTTAATATGCCACATTTTTGTATATATAAGAAGTTCAACTTTAAATTACAACATTATAAAAGAGGGTTATTTCTTTGACAGTATTAGTCTTAAAAGAAAAGCTATATTGTAATTGGTAATATCCATGCCTTTATTGTCACTTATTGCATCTTTTTATCTCTGCGCCTTATGTTAGATCTACTTCTTTATAACATTTTTCATGCTATCACTACCAGGATATAACGCTTTGGTAGTCAGGCAAGTTAAATCTACATGTCTAAAGTCAATTTAATACAAAACAGTTCATGATCTTCGAACACCATATCTTGAAGCTTCAAAATGACTGTGTCGTACCATCCCTTGTTTAGAAAAGCTATCAGCGCCATGGTAGGCTGTCACGCTTGTTTGCTCCAGATCAATATTGGGGATTTCTCTCAATTTTGACTCATCCAAAATTTCTAAGAGACATGTGAAAAAAGGTGAATTTTTACAACGAGTTCATAAGTGCAGTACTTACTGCCACTGAATAAAATCATGAAATAGCGGATTATAATTTGGTAATATAAGTATATGCAGTAGTGACATTTTCCAGACCTCTTCAGACTCAATTTTTTTGTTGAGAGAGAGAGAGAGAGAGAGAGAGAGAGAGAGAGAGAGAGAGAGAGAGAGAGAATGAGGATGGATGAGATAAAAGTAATTAATGGATTATGTGTTTTTATGCATTTACATATGTACGATGCTTAGAAATGAGGCTCAAGAAAATGACTTTGCAGTAAAAATCTCTATGCATGACTTTGTTTACTTTAGGAAAATTGAACTATTTTGTGAAGACAAAAAAGAACTGGACAATTAAGATCGGGGTGTTTCCTCACACACCTGGATAGGGCTGGCTTTTCTGATAATTTACTTGATACAGCAAAAGACCTTACGAAAATTTTTGAATCATCGGAGGGGTTGAAGATAAAAATGAAATCAGAAGGAGATGTTTAATCAGATTATCCTAAAGTCGGTTAAAGTTTTTGACCAAGATCGAGAAAAATGTTTCGATCAGTACTACAGGAATACGCCTTTATCCATCAGTCTTGAAGGATATAATTAACATCTAGAGTTAAAACATGGCAAACCGGCCATTCTGTATGGCAAGTCATGCAGGATAATAACTGGGAAGATTTGACACGACTGGACCCTCGCTGGTGGTCCTGCAATGTAAACGAGTACTGAGTACCACTTTGTTGAAATGAACAAGCATTATATTTTTCTTGGCTACTAAATATGCATTATGTAACAACGATCGTGTTATGCAAAACGTTAAGTGCAACAAGCACAAGTTAGTTTGAAAAGTACTTCTAAATATCACTAGAGTTGAACGGATAAAGCTTTCAATATGAAAAACTAGTTCTCATTTTGTCTAGAAAAAAAAAACATCATAAAAACAATAGAAGTTTTTAGCAAGTTTTTCTTGTTTGTTTATCATTATGTATAAAGGTAAATACCATAACAATTTCGAAGGATTAAAAGCAGAGACAAAAAAAAATTTCAGGAGCGAAAGAAGTGGAATTCACCATATGACACTTTTCAAGATCTCTTTGGAAAGGGTTAAACTACATTTGAAGATATTTTTAAAAGCAATGATGATTGAATCTCCCCTTAGATATTTTGTAATATGTTTGAATTCTGACAAAGATAGATAGATAGATAGATAGATAGAGAGAGAGAGAGAGAGAGAGAGAGAGAGAGAGAGAGAGAGAGAGAGAGAGAGAGAGAGAGAGAGAGAGAGAGAGAGAGAGAGAGAGAGAGAGAGAGAAATAGACGGAAAAAGAAAAACTATATAAAAGGCCAACGAGATGGCGAAGTGAGATGGGCAGAATGAGACAGATTGAGATAAGTTGAGAGAGAAACAGAAACAGACACAGAGAGACAGGGAATGAGAGAAGTGAAGGATGGATAAATAGATTCAGATCGATAGATACAGAAACATGTAGAATGAAAGAAAATGAGGATGAGAGGAAAGCAGAGATTAACAGGGAAAGGAATAAAGAGAATAAGTGGGAGAGAGAAAAGGAGCCAGAGAGAAAGAAAGAGAGAGAGACAGAGACAGAGACAGAGATAGAGATGGAGGCAAGTAAAGAGAGAGGAGAATAGTATAATTGTTCATATGCAAAAAAGTAAGATAAATAGATCCTTAAGCAGAGAGAGAGAGAGAGAGAGAGAGAGAGAGAGAGAGAGAAAGAAAGAGAGAGAGAGAGAGAGAGAGAGAGAGAGAGAGAGAGAGAGAGAGAGAGAAAGAGGGAGAGGAGTTGGAGAAAGCGAGAGATAGTTAGAGGGAGGGAGAGACTGATCAAGAGAGAATGATAGAGAGAGAGAAAGAAAAAATAAGAAGCAGACGAAAAGAGCGAAAAAAGGGATTCGGTGAGAGGGTTAGGGAGAAGATAGGGACTGACGATTTCAGACTATCGTAAAGAGTAGAGAGGAGAGAGAGAAAGAGAGAAAGAGAGAGAGAGAGAGAGAGAGAGAGAGAGAGAGAGAGAGAGAGAGAAAGGATAGGGGCAGAGAATGAGAGAAAGATAAAAAGAGAGGGCGCAGGATCAATAAATAAAAGAGAGTTAAATGAATGAGAGCGAACTTCCTCAGTTTAGACAAGTCCAAAGCCAATTATTAATTCTTCTGTCTGAATTCTGATTAGGTCTTAGCTTAGAGCTGATCTGGCTTCTTCTGATTTCTATCTATTTCCTTCTGTCCTCTTTCTATCCTATTGACGTAATCATATCCACGGCGCCTAATGTCCCCTCCTATCCAACATACAAACATATATTATTATGCGATCTTAAGTGCAAATTCACGTCTCTTGAATTTAATGCTATAGATGAAAACATTGAATGACAGTAGAAAACTGTGTTAATGCCGTTACAAAGTGAATGAGAGCGAACTTCCTCAGTTTAAACAAGTCCAAAGCCAATTAATGAATTATTAGTTCTTCTGTCTTAATTCTGATTAGGTCTTAGCTTAGAGCTGATCTGGCTTCTTCTGATTTCTATCTATTTCCTTCTGTCCTCTTTCTATCCTATTGACGTAATCATATCCACGGCGCCTAATGTCCCCTCCTATCCAACATACAAACATGTATTATTATGCGATCTTAAGTGCAAATTCACGTCTCTTGAATTTAATGCTATAGATGAAAACATTGAATGACAGTAGAAAACTGTGTTAATGCCGTTACAAAGTCAGTAAAGTTAGTCGTCATATTGTATTCACCGGAGTGTTTTGGTCTATTCCAATAGGGTGGGAAAGCTTCAAACGATTCATTAAAGTGGTGGGGTTTGATTTTTTTTTTGCCCCTTAGAATACAGGTCATTTTATTGGCTTTTAACGCATAGGTAGGAAAAAGTCAAGTCAAATCCTGTCCTGCAATACTTCACAGACCCCTGGTCCTAATAACTACCCTTTATGCGATATTCCAATGAGTACCAAGGAAAAAAAATTAATTACAATCAGTTTACTTACATGTCTTTCCGATATTTTGGGACAAGCATGAAAAACGAAGAGTAGCCTGTAAAAATACATAATTTTTCCTTCACCTACAATATAAAGCAGTTGCCAAAGCTGAATTTCTATGTTCTTGATTTAGGATTAAAGCTCTCTATTCTCGAAATGATATGAATCTAGAAAATAGGAATATTATTTACGATGTGTCTGGGTGAATTTTAGAACAAAACTTTTGAACTGAAAGTTTGCTATTCTGTTTTTACCAAATCATTTCTTTTTCTTTATCTGGAACGGAAATACATATTCCCAGATCATGAGCCCTGACATATTAAGAGTATGTGTATGTGTGTGAGAGACAGAGAGAGCAGACAAACAGACAGACAGAGATAGGGAGGAGGGGGGGGGGGACAGAGAGAAACAGAAATGAAACCTATTGATGTAGTCAAATGGTATACACTCGACTCCTGATTATGCTGTCTGGGGATCGAATCTGGACTCATTTAGGTGTAAAGTAAAAGTTTTTTGACATACAATTCCTCAGTACACTCTCGATTTTAACGATTATCCGGCATATAGTATAATTATGCAGTAAAAATCTTCCAGTGATGTACTATTTCTATAAGCTGCTCCTCTGTGAAATGAGAAAAGTATTTTGTTTGACATACTTTCTTTATCTTAGTTCCTATCAATTGTAGGCGACCTTCGGTGCTTGGGAACCACCCTGATCTAATACCAAGGTTTGCTCACTGAAAAGAATTGTTGCATGGATTGTAACAAAAACATTGATTTCCTGGATTCACAGTCATCACTTCCTTTATTCCCTTGGATTCCAAAACAGTCTTCTGAAGCAACATCAAAATCCTTTCAAAGCTTCTTGCTTTTAGAAGAAATGTGCTGGCCTTGTCATCTTAATCTAGATAAAATAGAAGAGTTTTAAGCCTTCGTAGTTAAAGAGTTTATAGAACATTTTTTTTTTAATGAAAGAGCCACAATATTCAGACCTAAAAACTTTTATTTAATCTAAAACCAAGATTCGGATCTTATTGTTTACAACAGTTCTCTTTAAAATTTTGTTAAAATCGGGGCAAAAAAGAAGTCTCAACAGCATTCCGAAGTTTTGGAGACTTATTTATTTTATATAAGGCAACTTTGATTTCTTTCTCCGCTATCTTCTTCAAAATGTACACTGATGAACTTTATGAATTTCAATCTGTCGAGATCAGTGTCCCATACGATACAAAAGAAGTAAAGAAAAGTTTTGAATTAAAAAATCATTATATATTTATTGTAATTAATCCTTCATCGGTTTGCAATTTTTAAAGCTGCTGGCATTTTAAAACAAATTATTGTTATTTTATAAATATTAATATATAAAAAAACATATCATATTATGCAGATTGTGACTAAATCTAGAATTATTATAAGCTTTAGCAATCCAGCAAACCCAATAAATAAAAAAAAAATGGTTTTTTCTCTGTAATATTATCTTAGCAGTTGCACGTTTTTACTTTGTTTTGGAGGGCACTTTTTCATCACATTAAGTCGAGCACTACATTTATGTGTAATGAGTTGTCGCGTTTTGTTTTTTTTTGTTTTTTTTTTTGGTTTGTTTTTTTTTTTTTTTTTGGTTTGTTTTTTTTTTTTTTTTGGAGCGGCGGTTGCGAATGTAAATACCGCTTTCTTACGCACGCGTTCCGTAGGTTTATACTTTTTATATCTAAGATATCGATCAAATCCATTATTTGTCAACAAGGAACCGTGAAACATTCAAGTTAAACCATTTATTTAGTTGCCACTCTAAATATGTTTTGCATGATTGTTATACAGATTGTGATTGGATCTAGAATAATTATTCCAAAAAAAGTTTGAAAAAATTCGGGGCCTTTAAATTTTTTTCCCTGTAATGTTGTCTGAGCAGTTGCACGTTTTTACTTTGTATTGGAGAGCACTTGGTAATGGATCATCGGCAACACATTATGGTCTCGGTTGTGAGATAAACAGAAAAGAGGTCTGCTTAAAAGATTGCGCATAATATAAAGAATGCCTTCATGACAACGTGAGAGGAATATATTTTAAAAATGTACTGTGAGATATCTGTTATTGTTGTAAACTTTGCTTTTCTCTATTGTAGTAGTCTTATCCACCTGTTGATTGTTGTAAAGTTTGTTTTTCTTTATTGCAATAGTCTTATCCACACTGTTAAACTCACTGTATGTAGACTCTTAAATTCACTGTATGTTAACTTGATGTTGATTCATTGAACATAATTTCGACTCTTATTTATACAAAATATCGTCGAATCATCCAGAAAAGGAAAAACATAAATCGTGAGAGAATATTCTTGGTACACATCACTAGCAATTAGCAACCAATCAAAACAAAGGTAAACAAGGGGTGACGAGATCATTACTATGCTAGAACTAGGTCGGAGATTCCAGAAGAATCTAGGCCATACAAGTGCGGGCTGTGTTCAATAAACAAGACTAAGTTCTTACTCTTGAAATACAAACATTATACAACTAAATAAAACAATGTACATAGATCTAGTCGATCCGCTACCTAAAAGTTACGCACCAAAAAAGAAAAAAAAAGGGTGAGGAACTGAATAGATCAACTTATAGAACAATGCGTTACAATCTAGATGTAGCTTAGATCTAAATTTAACCTTCTTTAGAATCTACATCAAGACGACCATTTTGAGTTCTATGTAGCTGAGATCTAAATTAAGCCTACTTTAGAATCGAGATCTATATCTGGAATCTACATCTACACCATTCTGATTTCTCGAAAAGTTACATTTAACTTAGATCTAAAATAATCTAGATCTAGAATCTACATCTAGACCATTCTGACTTTTATGTAGCTGACATCTAAATTTAAATTACATCTACAAATACACCTAGGAAAGTTTCAAAGAGCATAATTATAATTTTAAAAAATCGATAGCACAGCAAGTTGCGAACGCTGAAACACCAGCGACTATACTATACTGACTAGCTTTCTCAACTTGTGTGCAACTGATGATTCTGCCAGAATAATTATTTACGCGGGTATTCCAAAGTGGAATGCATCAACTAAGACTTGGCAAAGAAGGAAACGTGGAGCAGAGATAGAAGCAGGGATATATGAAACTTCGACCATAGGACGCATATACACCGTTAGCCCCAAACCTGCGTTTACTTTTGTTGTCAGTCTGGGGATCTTCGTCCTTTAAAATACTAAAACTGTCTAGAGCATAACATACCAAACATACAGAGAGGCATGTTTAGCCTATGGTCTTTTGGAAGATGACAATATGCACCACCTAACTCTACAAGAGGCGTCTGTGAGCCAGAGTCCATAGGTTTTTAGAAACCTGTTTGCCATTCTTTTAACTCTGACATGACCATCAAATCCAGCAGAATGGAAGGACTTTCAAAATAAAATAAGTGAAGATTTCAAACCTGCACTACAGCTTACTAAAGACGCTGCATAGAAAATGGCTCTTCTAAATTTAGAAGTTATTATTTCCACAATTGATGGATCATTATTGGAAACGTATGCCTTACCTTTGCCAGCAAGAGATGCAAATGAAAAAGTGGGCTAAGAATATTCAATTGAAACAGACTGTTCCCGTGAAGTCCAGCATAGCAACGCTTGGCTGAATCTAATTTGCAACACTTGACCACAGAACAAGCTTACATTGACCATGAGGTTTTAAAGAAGATTGACGCGGCTTTTGTTGTCTGAATGCCCCGGGTGGTTGACGAAAGACACTTCCAATTGAAACCAATTCGGTTTTACAAAGTGCGCGAGGTAAAATTGCTTTCACTACGGCAAAGCACATGACTAGCAGCCACTCTTCTTTCAGGAGAAAAAAGTTTACATTAGCACCTTCAAAGTACTATTGAAAATCAAAAACTATGGTGATGGCTGTATGCACGATTGAAAAAGATACAACTCTGTCAAGAGTACTTCAAGAAGCATCTCTTTTGAACTGTGATGAAGCAACGCTTCTCATGGTAAACATTTAATCTGAGATTCTGAGAAACAATTTGCCTGAAACCCTACTCGATGACAACTGCATGGGTCAGGAGCTTACAAACCCATTGCATTTCCATCGGGATCGGATATATTCGACGCTGTAAAATAAATATTGGTCGAGTTATGTTCACTTTTTTCTTTTCTCTGCCTTAATTGCTTATCTTTGTTTTAATTTCTTTTTTTTTTTTTTTTTTTTTTTTTTGTATTTTTTTTATACACCTATTCTTTATGAGGATGCAGATCGAGCACTTTGAGACATTCTATCATGAAAAGAAGTGATGGGAGGGCTATTGACACTTTTTACGTCAAATTCTGCCTGTTATCAGACACGGAACAAGAGCAAATGTTGACGCATGCATAAAATCATCACATCTTCGGAGCTTAGTTCAAATATATAAGCTGACAACGGACATGTGAGTGGCGCTAGATGCAGACACAGGTGCTAGGGTTTTGCAGGTAAACTCCCGAGGCTTGACAATCGTAAGACAGAAGCGGTTCCTCCACCTGATTTTATTTCTCTTCAGAGAATTTGGAACACTTGCAGGAAATATCAACAGTTTTGGAAACAGTATATATACTCTGAAATTGAGGTCAAATAATTATGTGGATCATACTTGCAAAGAGCAAATCTTATACACCACAATGACAGTCAAATAAATAAACTTTTAGGTGAAAAAGTACCCCCAACGACCATACATACACCGAAATCAATGCAGTAGTTGATGAAGAGCAAGCCATCCAGTTTCTTGCTAAATTTTTAAACTCGACAGAAGTCTCAGGACTTTGATCACATATTTTAGAGTTGAAGTGATGTTGTTTCGATCAATCAAATCACCAGAACTAACGAATGGCACCAGATGCATTGTCCGTAGCTGCAATAGAAACACCGTCAGAGTAGAAATAGCTATATGATCCCATTCAGGGCAACGTCATTTGTTACCCAGAATACCACTTAAGCACTCAGATGCGACATTCCCATTTCTATTTGAAAGAAAACAGTTTCCTCTGCGACCTTGCTTTGCAATGATTATCAACTTTTATTGCCTTAAGGAGCAAATGTAGCAAATGCTCGATCGCGATGGAAAAGCCAAGCAAATAAAATTGCAAAAACACCACGTGCAGGAAAACTTTATATTAATAAGGAACCATAAAGGAAGAAAATGTTTCTCCAAAGTAGTATGAATAAAAAATCCTATGGGGATAGGCAGAGAGAGAAGAAGAAAGTAAGAAAGGGAAAGAGGGAAGGGGTGGGGGAGAGAGAAAAAGAGATAGATAGATAGAGAGAGAGAGAGAGAAAGAGAGAGAGAGAGAGAGAGAGAGAGAGAGAGAGAGAGAGAGAGAGAGAGAGAGAGAGAGAGAGAGAGAGAGAGAGAGGCATCACTTTCCTGTTTGTATGTTCCTTTATTCTTTTATCCCAAATCGCCCTTCTTTTATACTTCTGATATAAGTTTGTCAACATCCAAATTTGAAATTGAAAAAAGATAGATCTTGGTCTTGCCTTGTCTGTTCTGTGGTCCTTATAACCTTTACGTTGTCTCAACACTGACTGTTTTTAAAATTCACTTCGCACCGATCTTCAGGAAGGGGCCGAGAGACGGAACAGATTCATCCCTCCTTCTCTCTCCTATCATCCTCATACCTTTGTCATTCTGTCTCTCACAGGGAGAAAGAGGAGAGACACAGAGAGACAGAAAGACGGAGAGAGGGAGAGACTCACTAAAAGGATACATTTATTAAAAATTGAAGTTGAGTACTCCGCTTTCACTTTAGTCAGATCTAGTTTGCTAAATAAATCTATATGTATAGGCTACTTTCTATAAAATTTCTTCTTAACTCATTGCATTCATTGAAAAAATAAATATCTTGTGAATTTAACTTTAAAAAAACGAATGCTCTCGCGTACACTTTGCTAATTTTGTTACGCAGAATCCGAATCTGACGTTTATTTTTAGAAAATATGATCTTAAATTTGATAAAATAAAAACATTCTAATCGTTGCCTGCCAAAAAAATTCAAAAGAAACCGCCGACTGCACATGGCACCATGAAGCTTCCGCTTCTCCCACATCTTTCTTTTCGTGCACCCTCGCTCTGTCCGGCGCTGCAGAAAAGACGCCAAAAGCCCATCTTGGCTTTTCCAAATCGCTTAAGCATTTGCTATGTTCGTTCACTTAGACTCTCGGCAACCCATTTTTGCGCACGGAATGCTTTATGTAGTCCTATCTAGAACCGAGAGAGATGACTCAATAACCACAATGTCAAATGAAGGACATTCTTGGAATGTGGTCTACACAGCAGTACTGTACACCATTGTAGAGAAACATCCCCTCATTTCAAGGAGGTGGGTCTGCTATATTTCTAATCAAACTCAACCTGTTCATAACACGTGTATAGAGCCAGCAATAATATACGTGAGCGAAAATTTTATAATAATTAGAATTTAAGCGCCAGCTCAGTTTTATATTGCACCATTCTAGAAAATCGACAGTTCGTTCCTTAATTTTTAAACTCAACAGAATTTTTAACCAGCGAAGCAATTTTTCGTCATACTTTGTTTGCTACGTGGTACTTTAATCTAAAAAATTGTGTCAAAATATCACTCAAATAAAGATAACCGACGGGTTTTAAAATGAATACGAGAAATCTTCGATACTTCGTAGTCCAGTCGAGAATAAAACAAAGAAAGTATAAAAATTTCAACTTTTAAAAGATGGACTGGTGAGAACAGCATTGATTTGGTAGAGGAGAACTAGTAAGGCTATCAGAAAAACCATGTCTTGTCACAAGCGTATACAGTATTAAGATCCTTTGTCCCGTACCGAGTGAGATCTGCCCCATCCATAGTTGAGTTCATGTACCGTCTATTTCTTTGAAAGCAAGTGTAACGCATTGTGCTGTAATTTGATCTATTGTTATTGCTTTCCTCACGTAATTTTGGGTAGCGGATCGACTAGATCTATGTATATTGTTTTATTACGTTGCATAATGTTTGTATTTCAAGCCTAAGAACTTAGCCTGGTTTATTGAACACAGCCCGCACTTGTATGACCTAGATTCTTCTGGAATCTTCGACTTAGTTCTAGCATGGTAATGATCTCGTCACTCCTTGTTTACCTTTGTTTTGATTGGTTGCTATGTTAGAGCGCATTACTTATCACATGTCCCAAGAATATTCTCTTACGTTTTATGTAATTCCTTTTCTGAATGATTTGACGAGATTTTGTATAAATAAGAGTGGGAATTATCTTCAGTAAGTCAACATCAAGTCAACCTACAGTGAGTTTAAGAGTTAACTTTTTGTGTACAGGGATTATAGAGTCAACCTCTTAAACACTTTGCAACTTTTACTAGCGGATTTCAGACTTAATTTCTACGGACGAGTTGAGTGACTGGTTGTGTATATTTTCATACCCCAAGACAAACAAAGCCAAACAGATCACCCCCATCAAATCTGTTACAAAGTGGTTGACGTTTGTACAAATTTCATCAATGTATGCTGCTAGATAAAAAAGAATTAAGAATTGCCTCATAAAGAATAAGTTTTATTTTCAAAACCTACAAAATAATTAAAAAAAAAGAAATTGAAAACAAAGATATGAAACTAAAGCACAGAAAAAAGAAAGTGAACGTTATCACCACCAATATTTATTTTACAGCGTTGAATATATCCGGTCCCGATGGAAATGCGATGGGTTTGTAAGCTCCTGACCCATGCAGATGTCATCGTGCAGGGTTTCGTGCAAATTGTTTCTCAGAATCTCAGATTACTGGTTTACCAGAAGAAGCGTTATCTCCATCCTACCAATCACCAGTCCAGACATCAAGTCAGGAGACGCTAGCTTTGCCTCAGACCATGATTTGAGATTCATCGATTTAAGTACAGGAACTATTTTTTGGGCCTGGGTTTTACAAATCTTTCCGTTTTCTCATAATTGCTAATTAAGGTTTTGCGCAATAAAATTATTCAAATAGTATTTTGATTTGTAGTAATAGGTATTTACTACAATATTCGTATCATACAAATAGGGCATTCTTTTCTTATATGATCCGTATTTTATCAAGAAGATTTACAACAATCTTTCTCATCACCTTTTCATGTCATCTTAGGGCTTATTTTGAAGATTCAGAATCTTATCAGTCTAATAGCAGATTTTCTCTGTCTCTGTCTCTGTCTCTGTATGTCTGTCTGTCTGTCTGTCTGTCTGTCTGTCCCTCTCTCTGTCTCTCTCTGTCTCTCTGTCTCTCTCTCTCTCTCTCTCTCTCTCTCTCTCTCTCTCTCTCTCTCTCTCTCTTTCTCGCTTTCATAGATTATTTAATTTCTCAGCTTTGCTAAGCTATTCATGTTATACTTTATCCCGTTATTATTTCCGATTATCCTTTTAAACCCTTTTAATCATTTCCTGTCATTATTCAGTTCGATCTCCTTGTGGCACCTGAAATATTTTAGTCTCCCAGATTCACCTTACCTTCAAAATGTTTTTAAAGCCACTTTTACTCTGTAACAGATTTGCGGGCTGTGTTCAATAAACAAGACTAAGTTCCTAGGCTTGAAATACAAACATATACAACTAAATAAAACGGTGTCTGAATAGATCGAAATCGATGCGCTACCCAAAAATACGCACCTACGCAGGGTGAGGAAAGCAATAGATTCAAATTACAGCATTGCATACTCCCTCAATTTCTTCTCATTAACTCTCCCTTTTCTGAACTTTTTTTCACACTTTCTTCCTCCCCTATCTCCGTAACTATAATCAATTTATCTATGAATCTATTTATTAATCTACCCTTGTATCTCTTTAAACGTCTGTCTACATATAAGTAAATATTCTCTATTCTTCCTGCTTTCTATCTTGGGCTTAACGAATCCTTTTTCTCTCTCTTTATGCCCTTCACTTTTCACATCTATATCTTTATATGAGGTATAACTTATTATTTATCCCTACATCTATCTGTTTTTCTACTGATCTGTCTATTTGTCTGATTAACTTCTAATTGTCCTAAAATCTTATTATCGAAATGTCTATCATTCTCTTTTCCATTCATCAGCTTATCTATATAATCTATCTTTCTTTTTGACTATCTGCCAATCTCTGTACTTTTTAACCTGTCTTTTTAATTATGTAACCAACAATTTCTTTATCCTTCTGTTTTTTTCTTTAATATTTATCTATGGACTGCATTATCTGTCTTTTTATCTTTCTATGGTAACCCTCGGGCTTCTCGTTTTGTATTACACATCCACACGCTCTCTCTCTCTCTCTCTCTCTCTCTCTCTCTCTCTCTCTCTCTCTCTCTCTCTCTCTCTCTCTCTCTCTCTCTCTCTCTCTCTCTCTCTCTCTCTCACCCTCCTATTCGACTATTTCTTAACATATCTGTCTATTTAATTGTAAATAGATTTTGTTTATCTCTATAACTGACCATCGATATTCGTTTTCTTTTTTTTCTGCATAAAGCGTTAAACCCACTTACTAACTCTCTTAATCTGAGTTTTTCTCCCCCTCTCTTTTCTCTGTTCTTTTTTATTAATTTGTTCATCTAATTAACATTCAGTGTCTCTGACTGGCTTCATTATTAAAGTATATCACTAAAAAAATCTCCACATATTTCTTTGTTGTGTTCTTCAACTTTCATTTATTATTTCCCCACTTCAATTTCAGTAGTAATCATCGACTGATGCTCTTCAAATATAATCTAAGATTTCATTTATGTAGATAGTGTAACAATCGTTTCTGGCATGTGAGAGAATCTAAGTCCACAGACATACCATCTCAAAAGCTTTATCAACTGAACATCTCCGTATATAAACAGTACCAGGACCTGGCTATCCAGCTCAAAGTATTGTGAACGACTTTGTTCGATGATTTTGTCCTTAGGCAGATCTAAAACCAGGAATTGGTTGCCTCCTGTCTAAATTTCGCCTAACAAGTTTGGTGGGACTCAGGGAAGTGAACATACATACATCGAGCTTCTGTTTGAATAGAACCACACGGACTGGACACAGTCAGGGTACAGATTATTTAGTTTGAATGGTTCACCGAACAGCCATGTGGTTAAGGTCTGCCTTAAAAAAAAAAAGGTTGGAGTTGCGAATGAACTCGTAAAATGGAGAGGCAGAGAGAAAGAATGCAAAATCAGTGCAAAATATTTTGATACGCCCTATGAAAAAATTTTAATACTTTTGATACTGGCAGAGAGGTAAATGAATTTTTTATGCGCAAATTTATTCTGCTCTGCATAGGATTTTAATTGATGAACGGAACTCACGACTTCCAACAAAGGAAATCGCATTCCCAAGTAAAGTTGTTGATGAAGCCAACAAAGGCGAAACGTCTATTGTGTTATTTTGAATTACATCAATATATGTCCATATAAGTTCAGGATGGATGGTTGTTTACCTCTTTATTTACTTTATTCATTTTTTCATCCGTGTATACTACGGATCCTTGCACTTATAGTATAAATGTGCCAAAGAGTTAGGAGGTTGTTTTTTTTTACTGTATAAAATATTATTATTATTATTATTAGTAGTAGTAGTAGTAGTAGTAGTAGTAGTAGTAGTAGTAGTAGTAGTAGTAGTAGTAGTAGTAGTAGTAGTAGTAGTAGTAGTAGTGGTAGTAGTAGTAATAGTAGTAGTAATAGTAGTAGTAATAGTAGTTGTAGTAGTAGTAGTAGTAGTAGTAGTAGTAGTAGTAGTAGTAGTAGTAGTAGTAGTAGTAGTAGTAGTAGTCGTCGTCGTCGTCGTCGTCGTCGTAGTAGTAGTAGTAATAGTAGTAATAGTAGTAGTGGTGGTGGTGGTAGTAGTAGTAGTAGTAGTAGTAGTAGTAGTAGTAGTAGTAGTAGTGGTAGTAGTGGTAGTAGTGGTAGTAGTAGTAGTAGTAGTAGTAGTAGTAGTAGTAGTAGTAGTAGTAGTAGCAGTAGTAGTAGTAGTAGTAGAAGTCGTCGTAGTCATCGTAGTCGTCGTCGTCGTCGTAGTCTTAGGAGTAGTATTAGTAGTAGTAGTAGTAGTAGTAGTAGTAGTAGTAGTAGTAGTAGTAGTAGTAGTAGTAGTAGTAGTAGTAGTAGTAGTAGTAGTAGTAGTAGTAGTAGTAGTAGTAGTAGTAGTAGTAGTAGTAGTAGTAGTAGTAGTAGTAGTAGTAGTAGTAGTAGTAGTAGTAGTAGTAGTAGTAGTAGTAGTAGTAGTAGTAGTAGTAGTAGTAGTAGTAGTAGTAGTAGTAGTAGTAGTAGTAGTAGTAGTAGTAGTAGTAATGGTGGTAGTAGTAGTAGTAGTAGTAGTAGTAGTAGTAGTAGTAGTAGTAGTAGTAGTAGTAGTAGTAGTAGTAGTAGTAGTAGTAGTAGTAGTAGTAGTAGTAGTAGTAGTAGGAGTCGTAGTAGGAGTCGTAGTCGTGGTGGTAGTGGTAGTTAAAGTAGTAGAAATAAACATGTTATAAACGATTGAGTAGTAATTGTTAAGTATTTGGATAATCCCTTTTTTCATAGGAGAGACTCAAATTATAAATGTTTCTAGTTTTGCAACGCAATTTCGCAAAGAGTTTTTTTTTTTTTTTGTCCCAAACTTATTTACGATATGGTTTCTGTTCGACAAACAATGGCATTAAGAAGACAATAGTTCTATTCTTTTATTGCCAAAATTTCTTTTTTCTCTAAATTTAAAGGTTTATGTTACCTTTTTTCTCTCTTCAAACTAAGCATCTCTTAGATTTTTTTTTAAATTTTGGTGCTTTTGAACAGTATTTTTACGACTAAAACCTTAGATTATTGCGCAGAATACACCTATGTGACATCTCTTACCCTATTTTCAAAAGAACGCACAAGATTTATATTTAATAAGTTACCAACTTGATTCTAAATTCGTTTATGTTTTAATCAAACCAATACCCACAGATAAATGAGTGCCAAAACGGAATCAAGAAAGTCACGAATGCGCAATATGTCAATAATAGGTAAACCTAGAACGATTATTGAAAAGAAATGGGACCCAGTTTTATCATTTTATCAAATTGTTTTATCTTATTGTAACGTATTGTACTATAAGTTGATCTATTCATTTCCTCACCCTTTTTTTGGTGCGTAACTTTGGGTAGCGGATCGGCTAGATCTATGTACATTATCTTATTTGGTTGCATAACGTTTGTATTTCAAGCCTAAGAACTTAGTTTTGTTTATTGAACACAGCCCGCACTTGCATGGTCAAGATTCTTCTCGAATCTCCGACTTAGTTCTAGCATAGTAATGATCTCGTCACCCCTTGTTTACCTTTGTTTTGATTGGTTGCTAATTGCTGATGACGTGTACCGAGAATATTCTCTTATGATTTATGTAATTCCTTTTCTGGATGATTCGACGAGATTTTGTATAAATAAGAATCCAAATTATATTTAGGAAGTCAATAACGTTGAGTCTACAGTGAGTCAACATCATCGAGTCTACAGTGTGTGATTGTTTTAGGTCTACCTACAGTGAGTGATTATTGAGTCAACCTACAGATATTGTATAGTCTAGCTCTTATGTTGGATTAAACAGTTTGCAAATTTTACTTGCGGACTTCGGACTTTTTTCTACGGACGAGTCGTGCGATTGGCTGTAAATATTTTCAAACCCCTAGACAAACAGAGCCTAACAGATCACCCCCATCATCAAAATCTGTTACACTTATCTATTTCTGTTTTTCTGTCTCTAAAAATCTACAAGTCTATATTGCTCTCTTTCTTATTATCTCTCTTTCTCTGTCTGTCTCTCTCTCTCTCTCTCTCTCTCTCTCTCTCTCTCTCTCTCTCTCTCTCTCTCTCTCTCTCTCTCTCTCTCTCTCTCTCTCTCTCTCTGTTGTTTTTCTTGATGAGATTTCGGTCTATGTTTTCCCTCTCACAGGCGCGCACAATCATCTCCCCATCTGCTAACCCCCGCCCCCCCCCCCCCCTCCCCCCATCCCTTCCACATTTTCATTCGCTATATATTCGTTTTATATTCGTCAGCGAGGCCTATATACCTTTCTTGATTCTTTCTACTTGTCTCCGTCACTGAAAGATAAAAAGGACTCACCGACAACGAATTTAAAACCAAATACAGCCAACATAACTCCTCATTCAAAGTAGTACACAGAAAGAAAGATACGAAGCTCAGGAGCACATATTGGAATTAAAAGACAAGACCATCGAGCACACTATCGAACGGGAAATTATTAAAAAAAAAAAAAGTCAAACCATAGATACCTGAAAAAAGGGAATGCACACTTTGTTTAGAAGAAAAAACAATTTAATTTTGACTAAAGCACCCTCACTGAGGAGAAGAAAGGAGATCTTTCCTCATTGCGTACACAAAAAAACGTTTCTTGTTGTCAAACGTCAACACCAATTACCTCTCATTACCGACAGCCATCTGACGAGAGCCAAAAGGGTTTGAAATTCTGCAGTTCTGTCAAAGTAAATTTAGGTAATCAATTCTATTACCGGTATATCATTTATATATATATATATATATATATATATATATATATATATATATATATATATATATATATATATGCACTCTGTCTATTTTGCAAAGACGTTTTCTTAATGTTATCCGTATGCTTTCCATAGGGTCTTTCTTTAGAATCTCTCTCTCTCTCTCTCTCTCTCTCTCTCTCTCTCTCTCTCTCTCTCTCTCTCTCTCTCTCTCTCTCTCTCTCTCTCTCTTTCTCTCTCTCTCGATGTATATCTTTCGATCAATCCATTACTCTGTTTGTCTCACTTTTTCCTTGTTCTAGCTGTTCTCTTAACTACGTCGCCATCTCTACTGGCCCCAAAACACAACGAAAAGATTTTCTGTCACCCTAATAAAATCTATTTTCATCCATTTTGAAATCTAAAATCTCAAACAGGTAATGCCTTATTACCTCTTTTTGTTTATTGCATGTTACTTAGGAGCCCTCCAATCGATAATGGTGTGTTAGATTTGCTTGTGAATTTAAAAGAAAGGAGTAAAATTGATATTCTCATCATTTAGAGCACAATTATGTAAGGTCGAACACGACGCACAGGACGCATAATATGTCACTCTCCACTGTTGACATTAGTCTGGTCTTTTAATGGTTTTATACAGGCGTGCGATGTTTTATCTTTGTGGTATTAATAATAATTATAAGATGGAATCATTGACAGAAAATGATGCGGTTTTGAACTTCATTCCTCAAATTTTCAAGATAAATTTATGGGAAGTTTTATTTCACAGTAGTTCCTACTTGTTTGTACATCACTAGATAGACGATTCTGTGACTCATGCTAAGATGTAGAATTAATTTACTATTTGGGATGGATCTAAAATTTTTTAATACATATAGGAGATTTGGTTTGAAGAAGTAATTTTCTGTTCCTATCTGTTACATGAAAAGTGTTTGAATTAAGTTTCGCAAAGTTAATTGTGTACATCTACTGTAAGATCTAAAGATAAATCATGCACTATATTTAGAAAATGTCTAAACTTAGACAACAAAGAAAAGTCCATATGCATGCATCTCTTCATTTTTATGCCGAATTCGAATTACAAATTATTATTCAACAAAAAAGTATGCATGGCGTATTGCGCCAAGTTAGTATTACAATAGTTCGTATTTCTTATTAAACATTCAGTCAAGCAATAAAGCGACCCTGGGCGGTTTGGACATGACTGCGTTGTAATTTTTTAGATTCCAATAATAACGGTAACCGTTAGCATCCCCATTTGTCTGCATAGATCACATCATAACTATATTATCACTATAATATTTTGCATCATGTTTGTCTTCATAAAGCCATTATTTATACTGCCATCCCCGTCGTTGTTCCCATCACGAGTCTAGCTTCTGTAAGTCAAGGCCCTTTTTTATTCATTTAAACCTACATGTTATTGAATATTTTAAAAAATCCGTAATTAGGTTTGGAACAAAATTATTATTCTAAGCCTAAAAGTAAAACCTAGTTCTATCTAGATGACTGTAGATCTTAACCTATTAATCTGTGGCTAAGTGCTGTAAATATGTAGGCCCTAGATTTAGAACTTATGTCCAAGCAACTTTTTTAGATTTTTTTATTAGATCTCACACTTTAACGTGTAGATCTAGATATAAATGTATTTCAGAAGGTTTTATATCTGCCGCCGCCTACATTGTATGCGTACTGTGAGTTTCATTCATGCCATATCTCTCCAGCTGTGCTTACAGGAAAAAGTTCGCTCGTTTACCTTTTTCTTTTAGGAAAGAAATAATCATATTTTTGTCCTTAACTTTCGAAAAAAACTATTTTGTTGAATTTTAATACTACCACTCCTAAGGCCAATTTACAACTTTATGCCAAATTTGACGTTCCTAGGACGTGGTAAAAAAATGCTCGGTTAGATGGTCCTCATATTTTGCCCAACTCCATGCATTCAGCATTGACTATAATAGAATACGTCAAATTAGACCAAACAAAGGAAGAAATGCCAGGAGTTCTTTGTTTTGTTTTTGATGGTTTCAATAAATGGCATGAGCAAAAATCAATACATTATATTTTAAATGCACCCTCCTTTCCATCCTCCTAACACACACACACCCCTTTATTATTCTTCCGCCTTAAGGACTATGTGGCACCATAAATGTGAATAGTTTTTTCTTTCAATATTGAAATTGTGAAAATGACTTGGAAATGAATTGATGAATCTTCTTCATAAGATTTGTGTATTTATAAAGTTAATGAAGCTGTTGCTCAATGTAGAGTTGAGATTCGTGAACCGTGTTTATCAAACACAAAGTTAATCGAAAGAAATGAATCTTTAAGCCACTAAAGTGAAGGAATTCCCGCCTTGGAGTGTGGTAACGAACAAGGAAAGCTCTTGATCTTCATCTCAGACTTTCGAGATGAATATTTGATGTAAACAGCTTAATAAAGAGTCCCAGTATAGAACTTCACAGACGCCAGGTCTTCATCTCCCTCTCCCTCTCCAACTCAATTCCTTTTCTTCCTGTCTCTTTCTCTCTTCCTCTATCTGTATGTCTATGTCTCTCTCAATATGTTTAGCTAACTTTCTATCTACCTATCAGTCAACCTCGCTCGCTATTGCCTTCAATCCTTCTGCCTCTTTTTGTCTTTTCATTCTAGTCTTCTTTTTGTCTTTCTGTCTGTCTTTTTCTCTGTCTTCCCCCAATTTTTCATGCTCTTTCAGATTCCCGGGAAATCTGTCAATCTCTTTCTGTCTGCCCCTTTGTATGTTTGTCTGTATGTTTGTATTTCTGCCTTTATCTCAAACAGTGTGTCTGTTACTCTCTCACTCTCTGGCTGCTGCCTTTTTTTATCTGAATATTTACGCTTTTTTTTCTACCCAGATACTCATTTTTTCTTCCTCACGGTAATCAAGATCTACTTGCACACAATAGGCAAGGAACAAAATTTTTATCTGTTATCTTCCGAACTGATGCATCTTAAATGGTCTACAATCATTGCTTTCAGTTAGAGGTACATTATTTCATATGCCATTTTTACTGAATAAAATTTTTTTAATTTTCCAAACTCCTTCCCGTCACGACTTCAATGATGGATACTTTCCGCTGTGACTTTCACCATTGTCTCTCAACTGCACACACCTTAAACCCGTAAATAAATCATCGATAATGATATCGTGATGCTCTGTGGAATCATCCTGCTGTCATCTACATGATGAGTACAAAGTGTTTCCTGAAAGATGCATATATCGTGATCAGCGTGGCCATTTATCCACTCCTTTTTATGATCTAATCATTATTTCCCTATTCTTTCTTCACTCTTTTTTAGCTCTATCCACATTTGTTTTTACTTTTTTCCATCCCCTTTTTCACGTCTGCCTCCTCAATTTGCTCTTCCGTACCCCAATCTTTCTTCTTACTCCTCTTCCCTTACCTCTCTTAAACCCCTTTTTCCCTTCCTCCCCTATGCTTTTACTTGAGCACTCAAATCTTGTTCATTACATTAATTTTTTTTTCTGTGTATGCGAGAAAAAGAAAGCAAGAGACACAGACAGAGAGACAGGCAGACAGACAGACTCTGATACAGAGACAGGCGCGTGATTTAAAATCGAAGATTGAGATAAACAGAAGCACCTTCTTTTGGAGGTTGATAAGACTATTAAATTAGGCCCATTCGGTCTATGAGTATGAGGGTGTGCAAGAAATGAAGTGTTCACAAATCAATAGAATTAACTGAAAGGAGAGAAGTTGAAACGTACAGAGTGATGAAAGATGAAAAAGATGAAGATTTCAGTATAGTATCAGTAGGTCAAGGTCGTGGAAGAGTAACAGGAGAAGGAAAAGTAGGGAGCGGGTAGAAGTAGAGAGACAGATAGAATCAGAGATTGATAACTGCAGAAAAAAAAGAGACAGAGATAAAAAAAGAAAGCAGGCAGAACGAGGGATAATCCGATAAAACTTTCACACAGAAACTTTGAAAGATAGAAAGATGGAAAAAAGACCAATCTAGGAGTGGGGGAGTTGAAAAGATATAGATAGATAGATAGATGGATAGATAGATAGTTATGCAGTTAGAGAGAGATAGACAGACAGAAAGATAGATAAAGAGAGAGTGAGGGAGAGAGAGAGAAGAGAGAGACACACATAAAAAGAGATAGCAGGGCAAATAGACACACCCAGGGTGAATGAAACAAAGAAAGATAGAGAAAAACTACTCTGACATATCCTAGATCTAGCATTGAAGGTTTTATATCCAGTCCATTTTGTTTCAATCGTAGATAGTTAATTTACTCTTAGGAAGCTAAGGATATTAAAATAGATTGCCTTTTGAACTGAAAGATTGTTTTAGCTTTTGATTGAGGCGGTAAAGGCAATACGATTGATTAAAACAAACAATGGCCTTTGTTAAGTCAAGTTCTTGCCAGATATTTAAACAACACGAATGTATTATTCGCAAGGCAGCACATTAAAATAAAGGCATATGAAATTCATCCTTTGTCACAAAATAAATTGTTGCATGCACCGTTATTATTTTGTACGTGTGCATCCCTTCATCAAATATTTTCAGCATTTTTTTAAATTGATGTTTTGACAAGTGTAATCACATTGTAACTGTCTTTCTAAAATTTATACGACTGTGTAGTCTTAACAAGCATATGAAAGCTGAGCACCAGACAAATCATGCGAGAGCTGGGCCAAATATAATAACTTGGAAAAAAAAAGCAAACTAAACCTGCACTTTAGAATAACATGACACGAGCAAAGAAACTGAACTCCTACAACGTTTGAGAAAATCAAACACGTTTTGAAAAAACATTGCCACATTTCCTTTCAAAAAGATGAAATTGTGTACATTTTACTGGCCCCTAAATTTTATCAAGATATATGCGGAGACTGGATTGTTAAGAATCATTAATTTTTGTTAACTTCATGATCAACGTCGAAAGTATAAAAGTCCTAGTAATCACGCATAACTTAACAATTTTACCTTTACTTGAAAGGTCTTAGAGTTAAGGCACCTTCTTAGAGTCATGCTGTGCTTTGTTTTGTTTTGATTTTTGTTGTTAGTGCTTGAATATAAAATTTAATTATAATGTCTCCAAACTGAAAAATTTAAACCGTTCAAAAGCGTTCTCGTTGTTACCAATGCTGGAGTTTAAATAATTCTATAGAAAACGCACAAATAAAAAAGGGGATTGTAGGCACAGCGTGTTATGCTGCTAGGAACACGTGATGGTAGACACAGCGTGCTACGCTATGGGAAGCCTGTGGTGGTGCGTCTGAAAAGGTCCCAAAGTTGGGCGGCGTCCAAGCTCTATTTTGGCTTGGGCGGTCCCAAGTAAGATCTACCAAAGATTTGAGACTGGGCGCGGCGCATGAAATAGTCCCTGACAACTGCCCAGCTGGGACGAAGAAAATGTAAACAAACACACTTATTTTTAGTAGCACCACGATGTTCCGATGAGCACCTATCATTGTTATTGCTTGTAGAATAAAAAATCGTAGCAAATCATGGCTAGGAAAGATTTTTACTTCACTCATCTTGAAATTTCCGGGCATATTGAAGAATTTTCTTGAAATAAAGAAAGACATCAATCAAGGCTAAAAGCAGTGTCGTATTTTAAATGAAAAGCCGATACTTGGAACATAATATTATTTTAAAAAATGAGTTAAACTGTATCTAAATCTAGATCTACATATAGTTTGAAATCTAACCCTTTCCCCGGCAAGAGGGTGTAATCCACCCGGGTGCTCCATATAAAACGAGTTGCGTCTTTTGGATTTGGTTCATACTCCACCTAATCCTCAAGGTAGATGGTGTGGTTCCCTTCATGGGTAAAACCTTGCATATTTAGTATTATGGTGCAGGTTATGCGGGGTCAAAGTTTTTTTCAACAGTCCCAGGCAAGTGGGTGTATCACACCCGTACACTCTTTTATAGACATTTTAATAAAGAATAACAAACAGCTCACTGCTAAAACACCAAATTTATTAATAATACTTTCAAATAGTAACTGGAACAGGTAATGTAGATTAAATACATGAACAAATAAATTCCTTACAAGTAATTAATAGACTGTTCGTAGCGATATTATTGAAGTTATAAAATCGTTTCCCCTTTTCCTCGTATAGTCTTACAAGACCTCCCCTTTCCCCCTATCCATTTGCTCTCCCTGTTACTCTGCATCCTCTCTACTTATTCCTTTCATTTCCAAATAGTTCTTACCCCAAAGGCCAACAATCTTTCCCTTTCTCTTCCCATTCCCTTACAGACCTCTCTCTCTCTCTCTCTCTCTCTCTCTCTCTCTCTCTCTCTCTCTCTCTCTCTCTCTCTCTCTCTCTCTCTCTCTCTCTCTCTCTCTCTCTCTCTCTCTCTCTCTCTCTCTCTTTCATACAGGCGCACACATACACAGATTCACTTGACTATCGTTTGAGCTCCTAATCCTTCAAACACTAAGGTGCAATACGACTGTGTAAAATGTGACCATTCCAGTTAACTATGAACAATTTTGGCAGAGAAACACAGCGTGATCTTGGCAAATGTGCCGTTCACATGTATTGCAGAGAGTTTTTGTTTTTCGATCATTTTTTGCAGGGCAGTATGAGCATCGCTTTTGCTTCTTAGCTGGCCAGTCAGTTTTTGCAGCCTTTGCTGAGGTGCAGGTTGTGGCTCTGGGCAAAGGGATTTCAAAATACAAGCGATGTTTTGTCTGATGATCTCATGGTGTTATGGGAAGTTGGCGGCGCGTCGCTCGATCTGAGCCACCACAAGGGACCGTGAAACAGTCAAGTTGAATCTCTGTCTGTTGTCTTCATGGCTCACTGTATCAACCGGGAATTCACACTTGAAAACAACCCTGGCAGCGATTGATGCAAGGTCAAGGATGTTGAAAGAGTACACCATCGGCCAGCGTTTGGACTTTCGTTTGGTGGTGAATGCGTGTGTCTTTTGATCCATAGCATCAACGCCGCCCTTTGTTTTGTTATAGGTTAGGACGATGTGCAGCTTGCCATTATCACCAACTTCAGCCTTGTTGTGCATGGTGCTTAGGAGAAGGACATTCTTTTGCCTCTTGCTTTGAAAGGACACGAGGGTGGTTTCATGCCTGAAAAGAAATTTTGACTCTCCCAGTGGAATGTGGTTTTTTTTCTTGGAAGGCTTTTGGCCAGAAGCGCCTGTTTCTCTTGATCGTCCCCACCTACCATTGTAAGTTTGTTTTTTGTGAAGGTTCGGCCAGTTTCAGATCTGTGAAATAATTGTCACAGGTGATATTGCGACCACTTCCACAGAAATCTTGTGTAGTGACGACGTTTGCCGCTACCCCAAAGTTTCTTTCAGCGGGTTTTGCACTTGTTGTTGTCTTTCCAAGGTAGGGAGTGCCTCGAAGTGGGTAGTTTGTTGAGGAGTGACATGCCTAAAAGATTTTCAAGCCATATTTTTCCGGCTTGCTAGGCATATATTGGATGAAGCTGCATCGCCCCCGGAATGGTACCAACTGCTCGGCAATGGTAACATTCTCTCCTGGAACATTGCTGTGGAACGAGTCCCATAGATCCCTTATTGGTGCAAGCAAATCTCTTCCTCGACGAACAGTTCTTGTTGTTTTGTCATCAAATCTCAGATAAAATAATTGGCATTTTATTTATTCAAAATATATATACGGGTGTACTACATGTGGGTAATTTTATTTTTCCTATATAATTAGTATATGGGTGTACTACACCCACTTGCCGGGAATCAGATGTTAAATACATGTACCTTGCCGGGGAAAGGGCTAATCTCGCTTTATGTTATCTGTGTCTCGAGTCTAGACCTAACTCTTCCGTGGATTTATTTTCAGTTCCTATAATTTCCCCTAAAATCTAGATCTCTTTTATGCAAGGATAAGCTCATTTTTATAACTAAATCTAAGTAAGCAAATAGTAGATTTACGTGACTTGTACTACCGTAATTGAAATGCAACTTCGGTATTTAACATGTACCCTTTGTATCTTGAAAATCACCTGTTTGTGATTAAACCAATCATCATAGAGGCTTAAGACTTTGATAAGATGGATCCACAAATGAAAAAGCCTTATCATTGCGTAGACTTAAAAGCATAGGTAGACCCTCTGTTTGAGCTCTAGTCCAAGATAATAATGGTAAGAATTGTTAACAATGTTTATGACCTGATCTATACTTGATCTACATTGTAAAATATAGATTTTAAAGTTGTAAATTCTAGATGTCATTGGTCAAGATAAGGAATGAATAATTCCTATTAAAATTCTTAATTCCTGGTCTGCCAAATATATTTGACTTGAACTTGAATAATACTATGATTCAGTTTCCAGGCCCCAGCACAATAATATATTTACAATATGAGTTAATCAAATGGAGCATTACAGATTGAGCCTACAGAGTACTAGTGGTCCTGTGTGACCAAGTGACCACTTAGTCATTAGAGGCTATGAGTTGAATTATGTGCAAAACAATTATTTATACTCAAACATTATTATCATCATCATCGTCGTCATCGATTATCATTATCATCATTGTTTGTTTCTCTTCTTCTTCTTCTTCTTCTTCTTCTTCTTCTTCGTGTTATTAATATTATTACAGGGCTGGATCAAGGAGTTCCGAAAAAAAGGTTGTTTTTTGTTTTTTTTTTTTTGTTTTTTTTTTTTGTTTTTTTTTTGGGGGGGGGAGGGGGTTGCTCAGAATTCTTTTTGGGTCCAATCATCGAAGTGGCGAAGCCACGAGCACATGTCTGCAAAGCAGACAAACTCGCTAGAGGGCTTTAGGTGTATGGCTCCCCTCCCCACCCCCTCCCACCCAAAAAAAAAAAAAAAATAAACCAAGAAAAATGGTGCAATTCTGTGCGTTTTGGTAAATTATTTGCAGTGATTTTGAAGGTATTGAAAGGCGTGATTTGTGTTTTATTTATGAACAAGAAGAAAGCGTGAAGATCCATTGTCTTTTAATGGTTTGTCATGGAGCACATCATCCTCCTCATCATCATCGCCATCACCATCATCACCACCACCACCACCACCACCACCATTACCACCAAAATCATTATCATCATCATCATCGTCATTCATCGTCATCATCGTCGTCGTCATCATCATCATCATCATCCTAGTCATCATCATCATCATCATTATGATTATTATTATTATTATTATTATTATTATTATTATTATTATTATTATTATTATTATTATTATTATTACTATTATTATTACAACTATTTTTGTTATTATTATTATTACTTTTTTTCTAATTTGAGTTTATTTTAAATGCAAGTCGACAATTTTAAATTACAAAGAGATTTAACCTTGTTTGAGAAAAGTTAAACTGAATTCGTCTGTCTCAAATACCCTGTCTGGAACAGACATCGGCGATCATGATTCTCCACCTGTCCCTATCTTCCGTCATCCGCAGTAAGGCTATGTTGTCTTTGTTGTTTCCTGTCACAAAAGAGCTCAAGCAATCAAGAAATGTAATCCTTTGTCTACCTCTGCTTCTTGTACCTTCTATCTTGCCTGTAAGAGATAAAAATTCCAGTCCCTTATGGCGACATATGTGGCCTAAAAATTTCAGTTGCCTTTTCCTTATTGTTTTTATGAGGGATCTCTCTTGGTTCGTTTCTTCTAATATCGATTCGTTTGTCCTCTTTTCTTTCCATGATATTCTTAACATTCTCCTGTAGAACCACATTTCCGCTGCCTCTAAATTTTTCTTGGTTTCTGCAGTTATTGTCCAAGTTCTTAAAAATTCTTAAAAATAGAAATATATCATTTTCAACCAAATTGAAGGTTTTGAAAACATATGTGTGGTCTATACTTTTATATGGATGCGAAACTTGGACAATAAACTGAATTAAATAATTTAATTTGGAAATATTCTATGCAGAACACGAATAATCACTGCATATCAGATTTATTAGGTCTAAAATTTTGAAAAACTCAAACCACTTCAATATGGAATGTTTTAGTTTCATTACAATCAACACGTTA
>JAWDGP010003259.1:60000-62500 GCA_033675545.1 Elysia crispata | reverse complement strand
TACGATATCGTGCCTCTAATGCATCAGATAGACTAGGCCTTGATTAAACTGGCTTCGCTAAATAATTACACGTATTGTATTAAGAACATATTTTGTAAATCTCTAAATCTAGATTGAGCACTAGTAGTTTTAAGTAAACGGCACAATAGTCACTGTTGCGGGCGATTTAATCAGACATACTCCACCTAGATCTACATCTAGATCTAGCTTGATTCTAAGTCTAAATATGTATGGTACACCTTTATATTTTGGAGTCATATATTTATACAAAGTAAGTTCATGGATGTCTCATATTATTTTTAGTGATTTATTTTTAAATTATGATAATGAAAGATGGCAGTTTGAGTGATCTCTTATGGCCTCAGAGCATAGCGGGGAGGCGCCGATTGCAGGTCGGAATTTAGTTAAAACTGTCTTAGTTTCGCCATTTTTATGAATTGAGAAACTTGAAAAATTTGTTGGCTTAAATCTCAGTAGAAAATTAACGTTATAATTTTATATAAATGTAAGACTATAATCCGTGGCCGGTCTCTAATTTGTGACCGATGAGGGGCTGGCGCTGGAGGTGCGTGACTGCGTACGTCTCCAAACCTTGGCTTGCGCAATCGAGCGAAGAGAGGCAGGCCAATACAGTGTTGTGATCACCGTTGATTAGATCTAGATCAAGATCTAGGCCTAGCCTAACGCCAAACGAAGAGAGAGGGCTGACTTTTGAAACTACCAATAGGCCGAAAATTAATTTGGTTTGTTGACAAAATTTCTTGTACTAAACACTGAAAATTAAGCTTAGATCTACATTTTTTAAGTTTCATTGTCAACTATACACCACAGATCACTTCATTTTGTAGGTTTTTCTTTAACTTTCCAAACTTAATTAGATCTACGGTATACAAATATCACCGATATTGCTAGATCGAGTACTAAGATTTGGATTGTCTTTAAAACTTGTTAATTCTGATCTATCAAAACTATGTCTATGGAATCGCAAGAGCCTTCGGTACAAGATACGTTTGTCCCTCCAAAAAAGAAAAAAAGTAAAAAGGTTATGTTGTTGTTTTTTTTGTTTTGTTTTTTTTCCCTTAGTAATTGCGTTGAAATTGATCTAGATTTATGTAGGTTATCTTAACCCAGTCTAGAAGAGAGAGAGAGAGAGAGAGAGAGAGAGAGAGAGAGAGAGAGAGAGAGAGAGAGAGAGACACCCCCCCCCCCCCCCCCCCCCCTTTTTTTCCCTTTTTACACACAGACACACGCACACGACATACTTTTCTTGCTACTGCTAGGCATAAATCTTCGATCTTAGGCCTAGTGTCTGCCTCTCTCTTCGCTCAGCGGAGACATGAATTACGCTAGCCCGAATCTCTCTCGCTTCGCTCAGCCAGCCAGCGTGCACATGAATCAGAGTCACCCGCCTCTCTCTTGGACACAAATTGGACAATGGGACACGGATTAGAGACCGTACACGTATCTGAGTTTTAGGCCAGGAAAAATGCTCGTACGGTGCCCTTTTATATGCTTGTTGTCATGGAAAGGAAGTTTGTTGTGACCTGTACTACTCAGTAGTATGTCGGACGACCCTAGCAACCACTGAAGCGAAAGGACAAAAAAAATTAATGAAGTTTTCACTCTGAACATCTGCGTGTCCTCATTAACCTGTTGCCTAGTTCGTCATAGTAAAAGAACATTGCAAATGCTTAAGCGTTTTGGAAAAGCCAAGGCGGGCTCTTGGCGTCTTTTCTGCAACAGAGCGAGGGTGCACAAAAAGGAAGATTTAGGAAAAGCGGAAGCTTCATAGCGCCATGTGCAGTCGGCGATTTCTTTTGAATATTTTTTCCAGGCAAGGATTAAAATGTTTTTATAAAATCAAATTTGAGATCAATTTTTCTAAAAAGGAACCTCAGATTCGGATTTAGCGTATTAAAATTAGCATAGTCATCGCGAAAACGACCGTTTTTACTGTTTAATTCACACGATATTTACTTTTTAAATGAATGCAACGGATTATGAAGAAATTTTATAAAATGTATAACTTCACATGTAGATTTCTTAGCAGTGTAGACCTAACTAAAGTGAAAGGGAAGTGTACTCAAAAGTAATTTTGAATAATGCTTCCTTTTAGTGAGCCTCTCCCTCGTTCTTTGTCTCTCTGTGTCTCACCTCTTTCTCTCTTTATTTCTCTCTCTCTCTTTCTTTCTATCTCCAACACCACCTTACCGCTCCTTTTCTTCGAAAATTACTTTGTCCATCATCATTTGTGATCGGTGTAAATGAAATTTCGAACAACTCTTTACTAACTTAACATGCATTCTTCAATTGAGCAAAATATGCCGATAGCTTTGCCATGAAAAGTTTTCATTTCAAAAGAAATTTATTTTATTATTATAAATCGGACAGATTGCTTCACTTCTTCTCTGAATCTATTGATTATCACTTTTTTTATTTGCAACAAGGAGGGCGGGGGAAGGAAAACAAAAGGAGAGTGAGAGAGAGAGAGAGAGAGAGA
>JAWDGP010003259.1:7500-57500 GCA_033675545.1 Elysia crispata | reverse complement strand
ATCCAATCTTTGCTCAGTTTTAGGAAAATAAATGTTGCTCGTTTCATAAAATCTACATTTCTCTTCGTTTTTATTCACAACATCGATGAAGCAATAAAATCTTCAAAGGGTAACTGAAAAACATTGGTGGACCCAATATTGCCTTCGGTCGAAACTTCTTTTAGCCAGTTCTTTACTGTTGACGGCATGACGTAGACTGGAATAGAAGTGCATCATCAAGGTATGTCAAGTTCCAAAACGTGATTTTACGCTGGCCATTGTGTTTGGTAACTCACCATACGTTAATGAGACTTCATTAGACGGATCCACTGCGTTTGCACTTTAAGAAAATACATCCTATGACGTCACAACTCTCAGCACGCTTTGAGGAAGCGGTCCTTCTCCACAGAGTAACACGCTGCATGCACCCAGTTCGTTAAAAAAAGAACTTCGAACGTTCTCTAAATGCTTTTCAGGCCAATTTCAGTACAAATTTTGTAACTCGATGTGAAAAAGGCATTATATGTCTAAATTTGATTATTTTGTATAATATATATAAATGAAATCCAGGAGAATGTTGGCATCCTAATTTTTCATACCAAGCCTTTCATAAAATGTTTGTAGGGTACAAGAAGCTAAAAATTGAGAAAGACACCTTGTAACTGAAATTAATTTTAACCAAATAGCATTCCCTACTGTCTATGACTAAAACAAAGAATTTAATAATACGGTACACAAATTAATATTCAAGTCTATGGCGATCAGCAAATCACGCGTTTTTTTGTTTTTTTTTCGTTTTTAAGTTCATATCATTGTTTCATAGGCGCGTAATCTATTACAAATCAATGTGTAATACAGTAACTAATCCATACAGTATGATAGAAAAGAAATTTAATAACCAGAGACGCCTCACAAAAAGGATTCAGAAAAGGCATTTGTTGGTTTTTTTTTTTTTGGTAGGATCAACATTACAAAAAAAATAAATAAATAAATAAATCGTAAGCTAAAGGTTGCGACTTCTCTAGCCTTGAGAGTGAGAGAGAGCTTAGTAGGATTTATAATGTACCCGGTAGATCTAGATCTAGATCTATACAAATCTGGACAAGTCTTTAGATCTAAATCGCGTTAATCTGAAGACTTTTCAATAATGTCTAGATCTAGACATAGATCTAAGCCTAGTAAGAATCTGGATCTAACCATTTAGAATTAGAGGTAAAATGTTCGTAGTCATAATCTACATAGATCTACATCTAGATTAGAAATAGAATGAAATTTGGATTTAAATTAGTCCTCATTCAAAATAAGATCTAGATCTTTATAAATATGCTGGAGTCTAGATCTAGATCTATAACATTTCTTACTATCCATCGCAATAAATGTTTCGAAAAGCAAAATTTTGATTGCTGTTTCTAAAGTCCAGATCTAGAGCTACTTAATTGTGAAAGTTTTTCTTTTGTGTTTTCCTCTTCTTCCTCAAAACATTTTGAAATATTTTTGGATGCATTTTATTACTCCTTTCGAAAAATTTATCAAAATCTGTTTCGATTTTCCATTTAGTAAATTTTTTTAAAGATCCAGACGATTTTCCATAACAATTGATACTACTCTTTGGCTACAAGTGTTTGGAAACCTACACATATTTTTTTTTAATTTCTACAAACTTTATACATGTAGAGAGCTAGATCCAGACAAAATTTTCTAAAGCCTTTAGATATTTTATGTTGTTTTGTGACAAATTTGTTCAATAGAATTGACAAAAGCGTCATTGATGTTATTGTTTCCTTCCTCACGCTCTTTCTCTCAGTCTCACTGGCTTGCCTATCAATCTTTATCTAGAAAAATCATTCTAAACATTGAATTTTTCACTCTCTATCGCAACAAATGTTTTGATAAGCAAAATTTCTATTGTGATTACTAGATCTAGAATTACTTAATTGCGAAAGTTTTTTTTTTTTTTTTTTTATCGAAATATTTCGAAACATTTTTGGATACTTAAACGTTTTTATTACTCCTTTCCAGAAATCTAGGAAAATGGATTTTCAATTACAGTGTGAAAATAAAAAAAAAAGTCAAGACAGGACTTTCTACAACAGTTTATCTTTAATACTATTTAGCTACAAGTCTTTCTAAATCTACACATTTTTTATTGTTTTTCTTTTTGGACAAACTTTATGTAGATTCAGACAAAATTTTCTAAGGCCTTTACTTTTTTAAAAAAAACTTTTTTGTGACAAATTTCTTCTACAGAATTGATTATGGACTTGAAAGCAACTTCAGTTTAAATGAAAATTTGATATGAAGTTTTGGGTGTAGATTTAAAACTTATTGAAGATCTAGACAAAATGTTAAAAACTAAAAACTTTTCTTCATGATTTTTGCAAAAATTAAGGAAAAATTTAGAAAGATTTGCTATAAAATTTTTTTAGATAATTTTGAACGTTTAAGATTGGATCCTTTGGACCTATATCCCTAAAGAAGGTAATTTGATGATTTCATCTGTACGGCTAATCTAATCGACAAAGAAGTTCACTTTACGATTTCATCTGTACCCCTGATAAGGATCTATATTTCTAACTGCAATAAATATATTGTTACAATTACAATGCCGAAGAGCAAAACAGGATAATTTGGACTGAGCGCTTTAACACCACAAGGTCAGAAGAAAAGATCTGAACATAAATCTAAGAGGATCGGAGGTGATGATGGAGAAAACAAGACTTTAGATCTCAACGGTGATCGCGATGATGGAAGAGGAGCATACAGTCTCAGAGAGATAAACTAAAACGAGGGTTGCTTTAACAATTTCACCCACATTTAGTTTATTTTTTTGCTTGTGATCTTTACTTCATTTAAAGAAGATTTTCATTACAACATGAGAAGAATTCCAATGTTTCAGGGTTCTTACAATTCTGTTACATGTATTATTAATTTTTTTTTTTTTATTTTCTTTATGTACTTCTGTGGCTCTGGAACAAAGTCTGTATTTGTTGTAAAGTTGTTTTCTTTTCTTTTTCCATTTTTTCTGTATAAAGTCGTAGGGCGCTTCAGAGTTATTGTTGTAATTTTCTTTTCATGTAGTCGTATGACTCTAGAAGAGATATAACTGTTATTGAAGTGGTTTACTTTTTCTTTGGAGCTCATTACATTGTATCCTCTTTGCGTCAGTTCAGCATCACATAGGTTCTATGATAAACTAAAACTAGGGCTGCTTTAATTGCACTCAAAATAAGTTTACTTTTTTAGTGCTTCTTCCTACTCTAAGTAATTGCAGGCCCTAACTGGTTATGGTGGCGTGCCTAGCAACCGTGCAATACTACAGAGTTCACACTTACGGGTCCTTGAGTATCAGTGGAGTACTAAGGCCACTGTTCCCTAACTAATATGAGTGGGTGTCGAGACTTGATAAGAACAGAATAGCTACACTCCAGAAAAGAAGAACACAAAAGAGAAGAAGTTTATTACACGAATACTCAATTATCAATGAATGAAAGCAATTCTCAAAGAATAAAATACAAAGATGATCCAAAAGAATTACGTAATAAAAGATATTGACAAATGGTCTGAATAACAAACAGTTAGAGGAGGCCAAAACAAAGTGTCATGTACGTGTAGATGATACTTAAACAAGTGATCAGAATGATAAGCGCCAAGAAGACACTCAAGATAAAGTGCGTATAATACACTAAGATCAGATATTAAAGCAAAATGGCCAGAATACTAAGTAGAAGATACTAACAAAATGGTCAGAATAGAAGATACTAAGAAAGGTTACTACATCAAAATAGCTATATAAATATGCCTAATAAAATTTTCCAATAAAAATGCCTATTAGTCAGCCAATGCCCGAGTCACGGTGATAACCACGTAGAATTACAACAAATCCAATTTAACTTCTCAGTAGTAGTGGTAGTAGTAGTAGTTTCCACAATACTTCAATGATATTCCACTAGGAACGATCACAAGAGCTTCTCAATGTCTCTGTAATTCCAAACAATACTTCTAAACGACGTTGCTTCTAGATACTCCTAAAAAGGTACTAACAACGAGTCTTTCCGAGCTCTACATTTAATACAAACTCAGTCGGCCTGGTCCCCGGTCAAAGACTTCCCTGCTTTCCCTGTTCGTCGTTCAACTTCCCTAGAACAAGGGCCAATGCCGACCGAAGAGAATTTACTCCGTCGAACGGAACAACCCGTTTCCCCAACTTAAACATCACCCGCCCGAGATCATAGAATCTACGAAACTCGTCGTTACATCTCCCGATCAAGACTACTGTAGTTTCCCTAAATTCCCCAAGATCCCCGAATCAAAGTAAGTCCTCTGCCGACTGAAGAAGAGCTTCTCTGACCAGCTGGACAGGAACAAAAGAATAGATCGGATAGTCAATGTAATTATTACAACAAAGTATCTTCATAATTATTATAGAAGAGAGAAAGAAATAAACTGCTGGAGGGGTGGAGACTAGCTTCCCGCCACTAAACTAAGTCTACTAATAAAACAAGCTAGGAGTGCGCTTAGCTCCACCCTGTACCATCTGTCTAGGAGGCCTGTTCATAGGTTACGTAACATTATTCAGATGGGCCGGTCTGCGGGGTGCTATCCATGTGCGCTCTCTGTGTGTGTGTGTCTCTCTCTCTCTCTCTCTCTCTCTCTCTCTCTCTCTCTCTCTCTCTCTCTCTCTCTCTCTCTCTCTCTCTCTCTCTCTCTCTCTCTCTCTCTCTCTCTCTCTCTCTCTCTCTCCCTCCCTCCTTTCCTCTTCAACATAACTTCTAAGTATACGTGGGCTATACATTCAAATACTTCGAAACTCAGATGCACATGGACGCCTTTTTGAGATTTGATAATATCCGCATCTACAAAAATAGATGCTTCAGGAACAGTGCCCTTCATGCTGGCTTGAATAGACTAAGAGGTTGAATCGCTAAGAACGATCAAGTCCATATTTTTACAGGACATAAACAAACTAGCCTCTAGCGGATCTAAGAAAGATGCCATTTGACTGAAAAGCATAAATGAATATAGAAATAAATAAAGCAGTCAAATCACGTTAGGTTCGATCCCTGTTCATTCCATCTGTTGTAATGTTTTCACGTCTTTCGTCTTATTTGTCGGTCTCGAGCTAGATCTAGGTTTGTGGTTCATTTTTCTTTACTACTTATTTCATTATTTTCAGTCACATGCATCTTTAGATCCTTAGATCTAGCTTCGTCTGTCTCAGCCTCTAACGTGATTTGACTGCTTTATTTATTTCTATATTCATTTATGCTTTTCAGTCAAATGGCATCTTTCTTAGATCCGCTAGAGGCTAGTTTGTTTATGTCCTGTAAAAATATGGACTTGATCGTTCTTAGCGATTCAACCTCTTAGTCTATTCAAGCCAGCATGAAGGGCACTGTTCCTGAAGCATCTATTTTTGTAGATGCGGATAGCTCAGTGGTTTAGTGCCTGGTCTTGTCTCGGCAAGGCGATGGGTGCCGCATCGAGGCGCAGGTTCGATCCCTGTTCATTCCATCTGTTGTAATGTTTTCACGTCTTTCGTCTTATTTGTCGGTCTCGAGCTAGATCTAGGTTTGTGGTTCATTTTTCTTTACTACTTATTTCATTATTTTCAGTCACATGCATCTTTAGATCCTTAGATCTAGCTTCGTCTGTCTCAGCCTCTAACGTGATTTGACTGCTTTATTTATTTCTATATTCATTTATGCTTTTCAGTCAAATGGCATCTTTCTTAGATCCGCTAGAGGCTAGTTTGTTTATGTCCTGTAAAAATATGGACTTGATCGTTCTTAGCGATTCAACCTCTTAGTCTATTCAAGCCAGCATGAAGGGCACTGTTCCTGAAGCATCTATTTTTGTAGATGCGGATAGCTCAGTGGTTTAGTGCCTGGTCTTGTCTCGGCAAGGCGATGGGTGCCGCATCGAGGCGCAGGTTCGATCCCTGTTCATTCCATCTGTTGTAATGTTTTCACGTCTTTCGTCTTATTTGTCGGTCTCGAGCTAGATCTAGGTTTGTGGTTCATTTTTCTTTACTACTTATTTCATTATTTTCAGTCACATGCATCTTTAGATCCTTAGATCTAGCTTCGTCTGTCTCAGCCTCTAACGTGATTTGACTGCTTTATTTATTTCTAGAGACAGAGATTATAATTTTGTAGAATTCGACCAAGGAACAAAAACAAACATAGTAGGTACGTAGAATGTTACAGCGAGAGATAAAATAATGAATGAGAGAGAGAGAGAGAGAGAGAGAGAGAGAGTGGGCGAAAGAGATACAGACAGACATAGGTCTATGTGTGTGGAAAAAAAAGGGAGGAGGGGGGGGGGGGGGGGGCGGCACTAGATAGATGATAATAGGTGCTAGCCATGTGCGCTCTATATCTGGCCGTCTCTCTTTCTTTCATCTCTCTAGCTCAATCCAACTTATAACCCTTCTGTCCCCCCCCCCCTTTTTTTCTCTCTCCCTCTCTCTCTCACACATACACACTCTCCCTCCCTTCTCATCATAACTTCTAATAGATTCAAATATAAACTACAGTTTGAAACTCAGATGCGCATGTACACCTCTTCGAGATTTGATAATACAGTGGTACAGTACATTAAATATCGCCACTGGAGTGACACGTCAAGAGCAAAATGAGGAATGACAGAATGTGAAAGACAAAAAAGACATAATGATATTTAGAGAAGGAACAAAGACAAACTTAATATGTAGAAACTTAGGGCGAGAGACAGACTGAATGAGAGAGAGAGAGAGAGAGAGAGAGAGAGAGAGAGAGAGAGAGAGAGAGAGAGAGAGAGAGAGAGAGAGAGAGAGAGAGAGAGAGAGAGAGAGAGGGTGAAAGAGTTACAGACAGATGTCTATACAGGTGTATCTGGAAACGGAGGAGGGCGGCGCTAGATAGATGGTAATAGGTACTAGCCATGTGCGCTCTCTATGGCCGTCTCACTTTCATCTCCCTAGCTCAATCCGACTCTTAACCCTTTCGGGCCTCTCTTTCTCTCTCCTTCTCTCTCTCTCATAACTTCTAATACATTCAAATATTTACACTTTGAAACGCAGATGCACATGTACACCTCATCGAGATTTGATAATCCAGTGGTACAGTACATTAAATACCGGCAATGGAGTGACATGTCAAGGACAAAACAAGGAATGACAGAATGTGAAAAACAAAAAGATATAATGATATTCAAAGAAGAAAAAAAGACAAACTTGATATGTAGAGGCTTAGAGCGAGAGACAGACTGAAAGAGAGAGAGAGAGAGAGAGAGAGAGAGAGAGAGAGAGAGAGAGAGAGAGAGAGAGAGAGAGAAAGAGAAAAAGAGCGAAAGAGATACAGACAGATATAGGTGTGTGTGTGTGTATGGGGGGAGGGGGCGGGGGCTGAAGCGATTAATCGACGCCTAAACACCATAACCTAAGAAAGCCTTACTTATTTGGTGAATATTATCGACCTCAAGAGTAATTGCTGTCATTGGCTGACGATGTTGGGATTACAGCTCACTTGCTGACAAGGAAGACAGCTTCACTATCTTTCTTTGGCTGTGATCTGTGTTATCTTCTGATTTTTTGGGATTCCTTGATGCAGTACCGTTTTAAGAAAATGTTTGCTAGCCTGCTCAGTGCTTGACACGAAACATTAATATCCAGTGAAAATTTCTCCGGGAAGGTAGACACGATTTTAACGAGTCTTTTGCGACAGTGGTTGAAATTGACTGTAACGAAGAAATAAAAGCCTAAGAGGACTAGATTGATGAAGTCGTCGGACGGATATATTAGCTTTCCGCGATTTATAGCTTCTAGATAGAAAGAGGCATGGATTGGTTTCGGGGGCGAAGCACTAAAAAGTTCGGGATGCTTCGATGCCACATAACCAGCTAAATAAAACACAGCCAGATCTTGATCTTTAGAAAGCATTCCCTGGCAACCAGAGGTAACCATGTCATCTAAAATTCACATTTCCTCTTCCATCAGATCTTTATCACAATGATTGCATTTGTGTTCACTTATGCTGCTGTAATCTAAAGTATCCATATATATTCCAGCATTAATTTTGTAGAATCAGTGGCATGAGTATATTGTATGTCTTGCACTGTTAGATAATAATTACTACCACATGTCATTCTAAAATAACTAAACTGTCTCTCTAGATCGTCTTGTAAAACGAAACCTAGTCACACACTCTTATGCTCGCATGGCTCGTCAGTGGTAAATAAAAAATGAGCAAGGCTTTGCAGAGATTCGCAGGTCCATGTAATGGCATCTGCAGTCATCACCGTCAGCTGCTTTTCTCTCCTCATGCTGGTTGGCCGCATTTCAGTAGCTATCTTAAACCAGTCTGAGAGCATTTTAAAGCCTCTAGAACAGGAGAGTGAAAAATCTAGGGCAGCTTTATCTGTCGTTAAAGCGCCTTCCTTAGAACGGTGTCTTTGTGTTAAACGTTTTAAAAAGTTTAACAACCAGAACGATAGTCTCAGCTGTTTTCATTGAAGGCTCCGTGCATATACTGATATAGATGAGCTCTTTAAAGCCGCAACAGTGGCGTCACAAAATACACAAAGGACGAGGGCAACCTTTTGTTTATCAATGTTTGATGGATCTATTACTGCTTTTGTTAGTTTTCATAAGTAAAGTCCGTTCATTGTTTTTTGTTCATGATTGTATAGATCAATTAAATCACTCCACTTGGCAGTCATTAGTTCAGTGGTGTCTGGATGTGTAAGCTGAATAGTCTTGTTTTTTTCTGTGATCCAGTTATTTCTTATATTTTTTTATTATATGAATAGGTTCATTATATCAAATAACTGGCTTCTTCGGATCGGTAATGGCCCTGACAATCCATGGGGTAAAGTTTGTTGAAGGGCGTGAACTTACTGAAAAATGTCTGGTTGATCCTGTTGTTGTCATTTATAAAGACCAATATTCTGGCACCACAAGACTCCAAGAGCGGCATAACATCAACGACACAGTCGTGCATAAATTCTGAGTTCAGCCGATAGCAAGGAATAAGTTTCGTAATGAATTTTTCTTCTCCCAAAAAATATTTTACCATGATCCTTAGCAAAGTTTTTGCTTTTTTTCTCAGGATTATCTGTGGCAAAATCAAACATTTCTCTACCACAGTAGCTTGCCGACTGTTTCACGTACACCTCATCCACTCTCAAGATACATGATCTGCTGCGGTCATCCATGTTTGAAAAAATGTTTTGAACAAGCTTTCATCGCTGGTGTTTTTAGCCGCTCTAGTTAGACTACGAAGAGTACTGAATGACGGAAGAATAAGGTGTCTCCTTAAAGGATAGAGGGATCTTGATCTCACAAACCAAGATAATGCGAGGCAAAGGTCTTTAACATTATATAGGCCCACTTGATTAATTCTTGGCAAATTTCGCCGTTGAATTTGCCTCTCAATAAAATGAGTTTCTGCATCGATGGAACCCTTGTCGCTAGAGCTTTCCTGATTCTTAGGGGGCTCTCTGGGATTAGCTAAAGTAGAGAGAAAAATCCGATTAGTGCTGCCCATCATTTTCAATTTAAGAGAGAGATAGAGAGAGAGACAGAGAGAGAGACAGAGAGAGAGAGAGAAGGAGAGAGAGAGAGAGAGAGAGAGAGAGAGAGAGAGAGAGAGAGAGAAAGCATTTATCTTGATGATTATAAATTATTGATGACAATTATTTTATCACATTTTAAGTAATTTCCCACGTTCAATGTATAGCTTTTATACAATATGTTGTCTGATTCCATTATTGGTCTTCCCTTTGAATTTTGTGCAGTGTTACTCCGGTGCTATTACTACATACATGTACTACGTAAGAGATAAAAGAAAAATTTAAAGCAGCTCAGAATGATGGGCAGTACTAACCTGTTCCAGTGTAAAAATGAAGGACAACTTCTAGCTGATCCCATTGATTCACAGTTTTATAGGGGAAATTTGGGTTTGGTACCAATTTAAAACCTTTGTAGCCTTCAAATTGAATTACAGTCTCTTCTGCTTCTGCATCTGTAATATGGAAGTATATAACATATTCATGCACACAACCATCACGACTGTAGCTGGCAGGTGTTTGTACTGTTTTATCTGCCTTACAACCACTGAGTCCAGAGAGGAGCAATCTTTCTTGAAGGGCTTCTTTAACTGTATCAGAATTAAACTTACTTTTTTCTATGAATGTATTCAGTTCGTCAATTTCTCTGACTCTGTTTTCACTGAGGGCTTTTTAGTAAGGCGAGGAGTTTTAGGATGAGCATGTGATATGGATGATGGAGGTATCTCACCAAAGTTAACAGAAGGAGGCATAGAGGGTATGAGATATCTTCCTCTTCGAATGTGAGGAGTATCAGCGGGCCAGTGTCGACTACATACTCCAATGTTCAGTCACTTTCTCAACTTTGTTAGGGAGACTCGAACTTCATTTAAGACATTCAATTGGGTCCTTTGGAAAACCATATAGAATGATCGTTTCACTTTCTTTCCCCTTCTGACAGGCATAGCCGGTCTTACAGTTTATAACAGTGCAGTTTCTTCTCCTAAATAATAAACAGTTAAGGAAATTAATAATGACACCGATACATCATATAATGAAATATTAAACTTAAGGTTAAAGTATTGAGGGCACTTTGAGTGTCAGAGATTTTAGTTAAAAAGGCTTTTAAAAAAAATTTGGCTCCCACTTCAGCACACTTCCTCTCTACAAAGTGATATCGCAGTGACAATAAAGGGAAAAGCTATTTAAATTTAAAGCGTATTTACATGAACTTAAAATGTATAATTGTTTATCAGTCTATATATATTTATATTACATTGTATGCTGTTTGGTGTCATGGGTCACACTCTATCAGTGTGCACACATTTAGAGGAAAATAACTTTTTAAAATCCACACCAAAGCACAAAAAAGAATTCTTGGAATGTTCCACTTTGAAAGCATCTGTTAGAACAAGGTTAAATCCAAGGGAGAATAACAAAGAATAAGATAAGAAATATAATCCAAAGAAGAATGAATTTAATCCGGTAACAAAATGGCAGTGAAAACACAGTGTGTACTGCTAAGCATGCAAGTATCAACTGTTCAAACCTCGCGCTGGTGGCTGTTAGCTAGCCAGATGATGGCCCATCTGAATAATAATACATAACCTATGAACTGGCCTCGAAGACAGATGGTACTGCTCCACCCACAAGCTGATAATTGACATACTAAAGATCTGCTCTAAAGGCCTATTGGTACTGCCACAAATAAATATAAGTTCTATACCAGCCTCCCTACATATATATCTATCTATCTATATATATACCCTTCTTTGAACTGAATGTTAAGTATCATGTAGCCGGTAGTTAAGATTATAAACATGTCGGTATAAAGCCTTTTTTCATCAAACCCAGTTTCTCTGAGTCCATTTTTGGCTCAAATGAAATGTTCAAAATTAAAAAAAATTTTTTTTAATTGTATTGAATATGAAAGCTTTTTTTTTGTGCTTATAATTATAGACCACGAGTGTGATTGCACATTTAAATGAACAGCTCGGGAAAACAATTAGATTGTAGAAATGCAAACCTCACGAAAATAACAGACTTATATCCTCCACAGCCATACAACTGAAGAAAGCAAACTTTACAACAGAAACAGATATATATTCACTCAAGAGCCACTTATTGTACAGTTTTAAAATATATAAAACCTTGAGACATTTGAATTCTTCTCACGCTATCATGAAGCCATTCTTTACATGAAAGAGAAATCAAAAGAAGTGAAATAAATTTGGGTGCAATTTTTTAGCAGTCTTCGTTTCAGTTTATCCTCCCCCGAGACCATAATGTGGTGCTGATGATCCGTTACAGATTCAATATAGTGCTCGAACTGAAATGGTGAAAAGATGCTCTCCAATACAAAATAAAACGTGCAGCTGCTCAGGCAATATTACAGAGAAAAGATTTTAAAGCCCCGGATTTAAAAAAAAAATATTTATTGGGTTACTTAGAATTGCTAAAGCTTGTCATTATTCTAGATCTAGTCACAATCTGCATAATTCACGCAAGACAAATAGGCAGTGGCACGTATTAAAATAGCTTAATTTGAATGCTTCTACGGTTCTCTGTTGATAGTAAATTAATATGGTCAATATCTTATATTTAAAAATGTATAGAAGTACGAAACGCGTGCAAAAGAGGCAGAAGTGGTGTTCACATTCGCAACCGCCGCTCCGGAAGAACAGGCGACTATGATAGCTGTACTTAAAATACTGACCAATCAAATTACTACTACTTTCCTGCACAGAACGACATGTTTTCTATGATCTTTTGTTTTTACGCTGGAGAAGTTGAAATTTCATAAAAAATTTTTAACCTTTTTAAATTTTTTTCATTCCACTTTAATAAATTGAAAAGTTTTTTTTTTCAATGTTTAAATTTGAAAATAACAGTAATTTGTTTTAAATGCAATTTGAATCATTATTACATATTCGGCAATAAAAATGATTTAGGTAGAATCTCATTGAGGAGCTAGATAACAATTTTTGCACAGCGTCAAGATTCTAGTTTACACCCTCATCTTATGATGAATTGCTGATCCACGCACTAAACCACTTCACCAACTGGTCTCGCGATAGTTAAAGCATTTTTAATCGTAATGAAGGAATTTCTCATTTCTCCTGCTCTAGAACCACAGGGAACTATTTTCGACTGTTTCAGCCAGTAACTTCAGAGCTTTTGTTCTTTTGATACTGCATATTGAGAGTTAAGTTAGGAGGTCGCAGACTGAGAACACTATGAATCCTCTGGCACCAATCTCAATGGGCATCACCATAGCTTTGTAGCTGGCATCTTCTAGCTCTTTGGTCAGGTTCAGGTATTTCTCTGTTTTAAAGATGTGGGCCTCTCCCATTCTGCTTTCGTATCGAATTTTAACCTCCTCCATGTTCAGCTGTTGTGTGGAAACTGAATGGATCACGATAGCAGGCCTTAGACTTTTTTCTTTGGCTATACTGGGGTGACTGTCCCATTCTGGAAGGTCTGCTGAAACATCCCAGTCATTACAACCGTCTAGTCTTTCTCTGGTTTGTTGTCCTCACCGACTTTCCGTGCCATGACTTAGCGCCCCCCTCTGTTGTGAATATCGATGCATTAATTTTAGGGAGGGTAGTCTCTCCTTTAGCCGTGCTTATGATTTCGGGAAGTTCCTGAAGGACTCTATTATGCCTCCATGTGTATTGCCCTTGTGAGAGGGCGATTTTGCAAGAGCTAAAACATGCTCTGTGGTCTACCTGTCTTTGGCATAGCGGATAAGTGGGATCCTCTTTCTTTCCCCACCGTACTAGATTTGCGTTGAAGAGCAGGAGATCGTGCACTGATCCGATGAGAAAGCTGACCCGAAGCGGCGCCATGTGCCAGATGTCATACGATGCGAGGGATTTCTGCAGGACAATATACCAATTAATCCATTGTCCCTGTTGCGGTTGATGGACTGCTTTCTGGACCCTTCTTGAATCTTCATTGAGCCGAATCTGATGACAATGTCTCTTTACTCTTTCTCATCTCCATTTAACCACCACTTTGCTGTAGATGACCCCAAACCTTTGAGGTCAGTTTGAGTGAGCCCAATCATTTCTTTTATCTTAAGGCACTCTTTGGCTTGGTCTACGACTTCGACAACCTTCGATTTCCTACCCGTCTTTATGGTTATTTCTACTGTCCTCACAACCGGGTCCTCGGAATCCTCTTACATAGAGAGCAGTCTGGCTTTACCACATTTATATTCTTCCAAGATGGATTTTATTGAGAGTCTCAACTTTGCTTTACGGCAGTACATGCCACATCTGTGAGACCCGGAGGTATCCCTGACACCTAATGGTGAATCTATTGATCTTAGATTCTATTGCCTTGACTGTAGTTGAGCAGATTTCATAGAAAAGGAGTGGGCAGAGTGGCTTCGGAATTAGCATGAACTTAAAGCACCTCACTTTGATTTTACACATCTATTGATGGCTAGAAGGCTACTGGTAGCAAGTTCTGCTGTTTCTAGTCATGTTTTAGTATCTTTTATGGATGAATCGTACCATTTCCCAAGGCTCTTAACTCGATCTTGACTGACCGTTGGTATCTACTGATTGGTTTCTGTGAATGTTGTCGTCGCATCTATTTCACCTTTCCTTACTGAGAGACTGCGAGACTTCTTTGGTTTGAATTTTATCTTGCACCATGCCATTAAGACGTTGACGCGCTCTAGTATTTGGTGTGTTTCGTCTTCGCAGGTTAATGTGGTATCATTTATGAATGTTTTCAAACAGAGCATGAAGAAACCACTACCAAGATTTGCCGGGCCTGCGCTTCCTTCTGCTGCTTTCAAGATAACTTCCATGCCATCACAAACAGGATTGGGGATACGGTACAGCCCGAGTCGATTCCAATTTTCAAGTTGATCCAACCTATCAGAGGAGCACCTCATGCGGAAACCGCTGAAATAGTCATCTAGCATCACTTGTAAATCTTCCCGAACATGGTACATCCTTAGGGCTAGCTGAATTATTTTGTGTGATACCGAATTGTAAGCATTTGCTAGGTCCAACCAAATGACGTCAATGTTAAGTTTCTCCGATTTAGCCCTTTGTCTGGCTTCCCAGATCATCGTTGCATGTCCTAAGCATCCGGAAACTCCGGGGACGCCTCCTTTCTAGACCGATGTATTATCTACCCATTTTCAATGAGATATTTAGTTGAGCGGTATGCCAAGACTGAGAAGAATATCTTCCATTCTATATTCAATAGCGAGATTGGTCGAAACTGATTCAATTCAGTCGAGTGTCGTTCTTTGGGGATATAAACTTTAAAAGAAGACATCCATCGCTCAATGATCTAGAGATTGCTCCATGCTCCTCAGACAATTTTGTGCAACCGCTTTAGAGCGTTGTACATCTTTTATACAGTAGGTAAGGCACACCATTGGGCCCTGGAGCTGACTTAACTCTTGCTTTTTGCAGTACTGCATTGATTTCGTTCAAGCTTGGTGGTTTGTTATTGAATTTTTCTATTGGAGAAGCTTGCCACACCAGGCCTGCAGGTTCAAGTAGTGGTATTTCTCTAACTGGGTCAGAATATGTTTTCCTCAAATGGATCTCTAGCTTTTCTTTCTGTACTGAAAGGGAACCTGATCTTGGTTGCTGGAAGAGTTGTCTTGTGAACTAAAATGGGTCTTTGAAGAAGCGTTCCTGGTTCTTTTTCTTTTGAATTCGTCTCTTCCTTGCGGATTCTGCTCTGCTCAGTGCTGAGTGTGTCGCCTTCAAACATCGTCAAAGTTCTTGCACCCCACTTTTCTCTTCTTCAATCGCTGATTTTATCTGATTTTCCTTAGGTTTTTCTTCTGCTTGCGCAAAGTTTCCATCTCATGTTGCCCACTGCTTTTCTTAGGTTCTCATCTGACGTGATGTTGCTTAGCCCCAAGGGTATTTCGACATGTTTGGTAGATAATGTTACCGAAAGTGGTAAGTTTGTGCTTACTAGTGCTCTTCCCGATGAACTTGTCCAGTTGTAGGACTATTTTGCTATCCAAAGCTTCTGATTGTTCTTTTGCGCTTGGTGGCGAGAAATTGATCTTCTGGAGTTTAGCGTTGATGAGCTGTCCGAATTTTTCGTCTGAATCCTCAACGTTGATTTCCTCAGCGCTGTGGTTTTGAACTTGGCTTTGGTTTTCTGGCGTCTTACCTGTCTGGGTAGTGCGTTGCTGTTGATTTCTCGAAGCCTTCAAACAATCCATTTTAGTCCTGTGGATCGTCATTCCTCTTTCATTGGAAATTTTCTGCCACATCCACATGTTTAGTCCATTTCCAAGTTATTCCGTTGTTCTGATCTCATAGTCCGTTGGGCATTTCCCATTGCCAGCGATTGATCTATCAATTCCCCCTCTTCATTAGTTCTAATAGTTTAGTTTTTAGAGGCCAAGGGGCTATCCCGCGATGCCTCGAATCTAGTCTTTCCTAGTTTCACCTGTCCTTCGGTCTCTCCCGAACATCCTCCATTCCCAATGCTGGAAGTCAATGGACATGCAATGTACGGTAGGTAGAAACTCACTGGGGAGCTAGATAACTGAGAGTCTTCAGATAAGAAACTCCACGGTATAGTAAGCGTTTCGGCCCTTAAATTAATTACATAAGTTAAATAAATATACTATGAATTTTGTAGCTTAAATACATAACTTTTCTTCAACTTTTTTTATCGCAAGGGACACTGATCTTGACTGATCAAAACCTAGTAAAATTCATCACTGGACATTGAGTGGTTTTGGAGAAATCGAAGTTGCCTTTTGATATATAGATAATGGATTCCGCTTGATTCAGTGATTTAACTTTTTTTTTCTTACAATCCTCGCTCAATCGCATATTAAATTCATTAAAGACAAAGTTTTGGCTTTAAGATAGCACTATCGGCTTTGGATTTTATTTTGCCTACTATTCCAGGACTTGGTTTTCTGCATTCTGTGACCATTTTTTTCCCGAAACTCTCTCACTGTTGAACATTTAAGTCAGACAAACGGATCTTCCTATTGCCCGACCAGTTCCACAACAGGAACTTGTTTTCATTAAATCTGAACATGTTTTAGGTCTCTCTTGTGCTCTCTGGCATAGCTATACATTCTGTAGATGGGCTTATGGATATGCGTGTTTCCCACAAACATGTAGGCATTGAGGTATTGGGTTAATTCTCCGCCGTTAGAAATAGAGAGCGGTACTTTCAAGCTTGACCAAATCTATAGGTAGATACTTTGTGAAAAGCATCGCTGATTTTGATAGATCTAGATCTAGGTGAGTATGTTGTTAGAAATGCGATTCCCGAAAAAAATGAAACTAGAACACAATATTTCTTACTTAGGTTTCTATAAGCTACTATCCACTGATTCGACATGATGTAATACGCCCAAACTACAAATTTATGATGGAAGAGGGGATAACCTAGCATGCAGGTTCATTTCTCAATGAACTTCACGAAAAGAATCCAAAATCCCTTGTTCTTCAAAGAAAAATTTATGCCAGCAAATATTTATAAGAATCGACATAATTTAGTTAAAATTTTACAGCCATGTCTTTTTTCCTCGTCAAGATTTCCAATGTCGATCCAGATGTAACCCTAAGTGTAAAAAGAAATTTTAGAAAGAGAAGCAAATACAGGACCTGGGGATAGTTTTGCAGATAATGACATTTCGATGCTCCAATAGACCAAGAGTAAAATAATTATGATCATCTAAATTGTTTTTTCTTCATAAAACCCATGCTTAAGTCAATTTCATACGGTCGTAGAAAAAATGTCTAGACAATTCTCTTTATTCATATTGAACGCCAATATCAGAAAAAATGTCAGCAGAGGATCCTTTTGTATAAAGAATTAAACAAACTAGCCAATTTTAGAATAACTTGTCTCTGCATAAAATTATTACAAGCTTATTTTGGTCTTTGTGAAGTCTTGATCGTGCTATTTTGTAGAAAAAAAAATTGAGGCTGCCACTGATATTTAATATTCTAAATGATAAAAAAGCCTATGTTTTGTCTGAAATGAATTGCCTCTAACATTATGCTTTCTTTCTTTAGTATTCTTTGTATTGTTGTGAACTATTTACGGGTCACTTGACTGTTTTTTTAACGGAACCAATCTTTTAAACATGGGAAGTGTTTGCTGTATTTACCATTTATTTATGTTTGAAAGAAGTACTTCATGAAAAGGGAAGTCATTAATACGAATTAACTTTTTCACTCTGTTTCACATTTGCCTCTCGAAAAAAAAATACAGGGCACGCTTCCGTTGAAACGAATTGACAATGACGTTTAATCAGTAATTCAGAAAAGAAATTAAAAAAAAATAGAAATAATCTACTAAAATCTAGAAAAGACATACATTTGCAGCAAACTAGATTCGTGTTTTCTTTTTTAAAGACCTCTTTAGAGGCAACATAAGGAAAGTAAAGACAAAATCCATTCGCTCTGTTAGAAATAAGTAAGATACTAAAAGATTTGCGCCTATTTTAAGCATTACAAAGCATTAACCCTTGACCTTGGACTTTACGACAATCTATGAAAATGTTGTGTTTTTTCGATGAAATTTAAAATTAAAGCTCTAAAAAGAGATTCAACAATTTTTTTTTGTAAAAAAAAAAAAAGGGGGGGGGAGGGAGAAGGAGGATAAAAGGTGGGTAGTTTGGATATAGTTTCACACAGCATAATGATATTTATTGAAGTAAAGATAGGTTCTCAGGTATAGATTAAGATCGAATTCAATTTAGGATTACGGATCAAGGTTCCCACATACGCCAGGATATCAGCTAATATTGAGAATCATTGACAGGTATTTTGTGCCAATATATTGATTTGATATTCTAGTCTACTTTCTAGTGACTCGAGAAAGGTGGTTTTATTGTGGAAATATCTTACTGAATTAATAGGAGAGAGGATGGAGGGAGGGAAAGAGAGAGAGAGAGAGAGAGAGAGAGAGAGAGAGAGAGAGAGAGAGGGAGAGAGAGAGAGAGAGAGAGAGAGAGAGAGAGAGAGAGAGAGATTAATTTTTCTTTTTTTTTTTTTTTTTTTTTTTGGGGGGGGGGGTGGTGAAAGAGGGAATAGGTTACCAAACAACAGTGTCTAAATTCGTGTGATGTCCCAGAGGATCACTACGCAGAAATGAACTTTGCGACTGAAATCTTTTTCTAAAGACGAAATTGAGCATTGCCAATCAAGAATTTCTCGATATATTTGAATGCGCGTATTTGAGTTCCGTTTGAGTTGGAAATGGACTTTTCACAAAGAATAACATTTGTCCTTCTAATCCAGAATTCAGTAAAGACCCTGATATTGACGCCAGTATGCTGTTCCTCACGTTCAAGATACAATGTATGACCAATAGTTTGGCAGGCTGCACAATCTTTTTCATAATAGTTTGGTTTGAGGCTATCATCAAAGCGCAGTAGCAACATTCTCCATCACCAAGATGATAAACGTATGTGTACAAACAATACTAGTAACCTGAAAACCATTATGATTCAGGATTGATTGCCCAGATATTAAGACCTATTTCTAGTCACTTATTAGTTCAAGGGCCAACTGTGGTCTTACCACTTAAATATTGGGGATAACATGAGATCAGATGAATATGTTTCACGATCGCATTAAAAGGCAACTAAATTTGACAAAATGCCATTCATTACTGTCATAAAGACAATATCTTCTGAACTGCGAATGACCTAAAAATTTCAAGCTATTCAAATGGTATGAGTGAGTCTAACTTGGCCCTTTAAAATGATTTTGTCGTTATGTCGGGAGAAGAAGATTCGTTTACAAACCACGGTAAAATGAGAATTCTAGAAATGTCAATAATACCGTCATATAGGACGTAGGATGGCCATGGTTTTGTCATATGTAGGTTATCGAAAAAAGATACTGAATACATCCTTTACAGCTTCAGCTTTTCTAACACCATGGCAAAGGAATCAAAGATTGTTTACAAGTTAATCCATTACGATTTTAAGCTGTTAACTAAACAACAGAGGCTCTTAGAATACAATTATGAATGAGATAACCTATCTGCTCAAGGTAATTCTTCAGTCAACAGAAACTGAAGGCGTGATAAATTCTGTTTGTCGGCTTTTTTAAGAGGAGAGAGAGGTTCAGTTGTGAATATTAAAAGTAGACCACAATATTTCCATAGAAATAAAACAACAAAAATTTGACTTTTCACATTATCGACGCAATATAAAGTAGTGATCGCTTTGCATATACATATTGATAAATTGAAATGGTAGCGACATAACGGTATGCTTTTGCAAATACCTCAGAAACGTAAAAATTAATTTTGTCTGCAGGAGCTGATCGCTGATTAGTACAGTTATTGCAGTAAACAATGTAAATTTCAATTTTTACCATAACTGTCAAATGTCAAATATAATGAAGATAAGTTGAAAACCTTATTATGCAAATACAAAGTTAAGCCTGTCGTGAAGAATAATGAGAAACAAAAAGTCAATAAAACAATCGAGCAACCTTTTGTTCGGATGCCAATTCCAGGACAACATCCATAGAGAGGGATTCTTCTCTTTAATCTTTGACAATATCCAAAGAGGAAACATGAAAAAGGAGTTTAATGAAGATGGTGAAAATGTAGACAAAGACTGAAGTGGGACAGGAAATATGTTGCACCTATAGGATGTACTCGATCTTTGCTCAACACCCACATGATACCTTGTTAGTATGATGCAGCAGTTTTAAAGCTAAAAAATTGTATTTTTCAGTAGTGCAATACTGAGTCCCACTGCATTAACGAATTAATAAATTGTCGTCTTTTTAGAGATACATAAAAGATAGATAAAAAAGAAACAAAGCTGAATCGAGAAAAAAGAGGAGAAAGGGAGAGAGTGTGTGTGTGTGTTTGTGTGTGTGCGAGAGCAAGAAATAGAGAGTGAGATGCCACCAATTATGAGTAGAAAGACGGATTGATTAGATAAACGGAGAAAAGAGGAAGAAAAAGGAAGTTGCATTATCTTTAAGTCTTATTATTTCAGAGTGATCTTCCCAGAACTTTTTTAAATCTTTCATTCCAAACAACTATTGGAATTACAGTCCTTCATCGTCTTATTATAAAAGAAGTGCTTACTTTTAATAAAGAAGATTAGCTCTCCTTTCCAAAAGCAATTAGTAATCAAGATTCTTTTATACTTCGGTATACATCGGGTTTCACTTACTGCAGATCAATGTGTGAGTGTGTATGTGTGTGAACGCATTAAAGCAGCTTTTTAGTCAAGATACAGTTGGCCATACTCTTTTCCTTCAAAAACTAAATAAAATTATCCAGTCTGCTCACAGGTGTGAACAAATTAAGTGCTCAGATGCGGTACCTTTCCCTTTTTTGAGTTTTTTTTTTCTTCTTTATTTTTTTTCGTGATTGAGAAAACCGCTCTTTAAGACAAAGTAGCATCCTGAGATTTTAGCGCTTATATATAAAAGATTTTTGTCAGAGAAACGTCAGTTGACCTTATTTTTGTTTTGTGAGTAGCTTTCCTCATATAATCAGCAATATTTTTGGCAGTAAATTGACTTGAAAATGTGGGGGTGGAGGGACGTAAAGTCAATGAAAACTCGCAGATATTTAAAAATTTTATAAAATCAGGGAATCGATATACTTTGAAACTATCGAGAGAGCGCTTTCCGTGACTACTAATCACGAGTTCTGCTTCTAGAAATCGAAAACAACATGACCCGAAGAGAGCAAGTGGGAAACATAGAGATACTGTTGGTCAGATTGACTTACGTACCGTAAGCATGAGTCATAACGTAACAAACACGTGGTTTCCCTAGTGACGTGTGCAAATCGGCCTGCGTTGTTTACATCGGAAGATGAAAGCGAGCGTTAGGCCTGGTCAGTCTGGTCAGCTCAGTACCATCTCTCTCTCTCTCTCTCTCTCTCTCTCTCTCTCTCTCTCTCTCTCTCTCTCTCTCTCTCTCTCTCTCTCTCTCTCTCTCTCTCTCTCTCTCTCTCATTCAGTCTGTCTCTCGCTCTAAGTTTCTACATATTAAGTTTGTCTTTGTTCCTTCTCTGAATATCATTATATCTTTTTGTCTTTCACATTCTGTCATTCCTTGTTTTGCTCTTGACGTGTCACTCCAGTGCCGGTATATAATGTACTGTACCACTGTGTTATAAAATCTCGAAGAGGTGTACATGTGCATCTGAGTTTCAAACTGTAAATATTTGAATGTATTAGAAGCTATGATGAGAAGGGAGGGAGAGTGTGTGTGTGAGAGAGAGAGAGAGAGAGAGAGAGAGAGAGAGAGAGAGAGAGAGAGAGAGAAGGGGGGGGGGGAGGCGAAGGGTTATAAGTTGGATTGAGCTAGAGAGATGAAAGAAAGAGAGACGGCCAGATATAGAGCGCACATGGCTAGCACCTATTATCATCTATCTGGCGCCGCCTGCCCCCCATTTTTCCACACACATAGACCTCTGTCTGTCTTTATCTCTTTCGCCCACTCTCTCTCTCTCTCTCTCTCTCTCTCTCTCTCTCTCTCTCTCTCTCTCTCTCTCTCTCTCTCTCTCTCTCTCTCTCTCTCTCTCTCTCTCATTCATTATTTCATCTCTCGCTGTAAGATTCTACTTACCTACTATGTTTGTTTTTGTTCTTTGGTCGAATTCTATAAAATTATAATCTCTGTCCCCCTCCCCTCTCTCTCTCTTCATTTGCTTCTTCCGACTTGATACAATTAAAAACTCTCCTCATTATCTGATGTACGTGTTCTTGGTGTGTCACTCCAGTGCCGGTATTTAATGATTTATATAATGTACCGTACGACTGTATTATCAAATCTCGAAAAGGTGTACATGTACATCTGAGTTTCTAAGTATTTGAATGTATAGCCTACATGTACTTAGAAGTTATATTGAAGAGGAAAGGAGGGAAGGAGAGAGAGAGAGAGAGAGAGAGAGAGAGAGAGAGAGAGAGAGAGAGAGAGAGAGAGAGAGAGAGAGAGAGAGAGAGAGAGAGAGAGAGCGCACATGGCTAGCACCCCGCAGACCGGCCCATCTGAATAATGTTACGTAACCTATGAACAGGCCTCCTAGACAGATGGTACTGGGTCAGCTGTTTAGACCAGTGAAATCTGCTGCTGCTGCTGGTAAAACTGTCTCGGATCATGTGATTGTTATGTAATGTAACTTTGTGAGCATGCAGTGGAGCAGTGGAAACACACTCTTCATAGCGCGCTTGCATCTGGTCCAGGCTAGTACTCAGTACCTGTAGTATTAGAGCATCGCTGACAGTCATCATGTAACCCTTGCATAACAGTTACGTTCTCCGTGAGAGGGCTAGCATGTTTGCGAAAAGCGATCATGCTACGAACCGCTGGGTTGGAGGAGTTTATGCAAATGATGTCGGTCAGTCTAAAAATATTACGTCGAAGTCTAGCTTAGGGCCCGTAAGCCTTTCCTGCGAAACCTCAGTACTTCATTGAAAGAAAAACCTAGATGAAGCGCGGCCCATATTGAAGACGGGATTAGCGCCACCTTTACAACAAGGTGTAGATCTAACCATGCTAGAAACTTGATTAAATTTAACTTCACTCATCTTGAAATGTCCAGGATTATAGAAGAATTTTCTTGCAATAAAGAAAGCCATCAATCAAAAATAGTGTAGGCCTAATATAATAAATGAAAAGGCGACATTTAGAAAACAATATTAACGAAAAAAAATGAGTGAAAACTGTATCTAGTTTGAAATCTAATCTCAATTTCTGTTATCCCGTGTCTAGAGTCTATAGTCTAGATTTAACTCTTTTTGGATCTACTTTTAGTTTCGAACTAGAAATGTATTTCAAATTAGACTAATTCCTATGTGATGTAGACCATACATAATTTCCTCCTAACTTCAAATATCTTTATGCAAGAATAAGCTCATTTTTATAACTTGGTCTACGTAAACAAATAGTAGATCTACGTGACTTGTGCTAACTTAATCGAAATGCAACTCTGGAATTTAACATGCAACCTTTATATCTTGAAAATCAAGATTAAATCAAGTATCAAAGAGGCTAAAATACACTTTGATAAAAATGGATCCACAAATGAAATAGTCTTATCATTGCAAAGACTGAAAAGCATAGACAGACCCTTTGCTTGAGCTCTAGTCTAAGATAATGGTAAAAATCTTTAACAATCTTCATGACGTGATCCATACTTGATCTGTATTGTAAATAGATTTTAAAATTGTAAATGCTAGCTGTCAGCGGTCAAAAGCAGGCAGCCTCTTTAGAGAAACAAGAAAAATGGTGAAAATCTGAGAGTTTTGGTGATCTTTTGCAGTGGTTTTGAAGGTATTCTAAGGCATGGTTTTTTTTAAATTATTTATAAACAAGAAGGCGTGAAGACGCATTGTCTTGTGGCTCACTGAATGATTTTCTCGTGCGTACACGGGATCGATTTTTTTACTTTGCATGGGCAAATTTCATGCAAATTGATTAATTAGGAATGTCATGGTACCCTGAAACGCTGGCCTTTAACGCTTGTAAACCTAAAAATAGCTCGGGGTTGAGTGAGTTAATGTTTTTTCATGGAGCTTTCTTAGGTGAGGGGGTGCTTAGGGTGCTTTTACTATTATTGCCATGGTCGGCACATGTAATAAATCATCTATACATAACGATCTTATAGATTGCATGTTAACCACATAATCTGTTGAACTAGATACTTATTTGAATCCTAATCCGAAGTCGCATTACGCCTGAACACTGTTTCGTAGTTTGCTTGTTGTGAAGATAGCAGCCAATCATATACGATCTAAGCGGAGTGAGAAGGTACTCAATAGTCCTCATGAAAAGTTGAGACGGAAAACTTAGTCAGTGGACCTATAACTATCGAAGAAGACAGGCCGATTTAGAAAGAAGGGAGACATCACAGAAATAGTTCTTTGGCAGCTTTGAGCTCTAAACTGTGTAGAATATTTTCCTCCTATGAGAGATAGCATAAATCTCATTCTAAATTAACTTCCACTCGAGAGATCTAAGAAATCATTGACGATAGATTTTCAACAGCCATGTAAAGTGCATCTTAATTAGATTTTGCTTAAAGTGGAAAGCTGTTATTATTATATTCTAAGTCATTACTGAAAAACTGATTTCTTCTAAACTATAATACATCAATAGCAATACGAATCACGAGTCCTGGAGACACGAACTTTTTACCATTATACTACTGTGCTTAATTCCACAAATATATTGTTTACAGTGTGCGAAATTATTAACTGTAAAATCTGATAACACGATGGACTGAACTGTAACAATATCCTATGGTGATATGACATACATTAGTTGGAATTATTTTTCTTCGTGTAATAAAGAAAGCACTGATTTTACGGTGGACGTACGTCTCTTTATTTTTACCATACGGTACTATCGTGACTTGTGACTTTTTTTGTACTAACCACGACCACTATCGAGACAATTATTATTATTATTATTATTATTATTATTATTATTATTATTATTATTATTATTATTATTATTATTATTATTATTATGACCATCATCTTCATCATCATCACCATCACCACCAGCATCTTCATCATAATCATCATCATCATCTTCATGGATATCATCATCTTTTATGATATGATTATTATCATCATCATCATCATCATCATCATCATTATTACTACTACTACTACTACTACTACTACTACTACTACTACTACTACTACTACTACTACTACTACTACTACTACTACTACTACTACTACTACTACTACTTTTTTCTAATTTGAGATTTATTTTAAGGGAACAATTAAAGAAAGATTGTTCTGGCCTGGTGCTGTAACCAGTACTGTTTTTTTTTATCGATTGAGAGTTATATCGGCAAAGTTTAATTTATTCAGACAATGACTTTGTGCCCACTGTATTTAAGTTAATGCCAGTACTCAGCCTAAATGAGCTTCAGCAGCTCTCTTAATGTGCTGCTCTTATTTTTCAAGTATTTTGCGATAAAGTACTGAGAACAGTATCGGTAGATAATTGGAGCAGCAGTATTATTTACACTCAGTCAAAGCACGGTGGCATCGACTTGAAAGGCAGTGTAAACTATTGGGCAAATTCATTTGATTTTACAACGGTTTTACTCAACTTGTGCCCAGATTCTGGAGTTCTGAGTGATTTTGAGCACTCTTATTCAGACAATTGATTACATGTTGCGGATTGAGAGGCAAATTTTAATTGTAACTACACAGTTTTAGAAATATTCCGGTTTTAAGTCTTTATTATTTTAGAGATCTATTATCAGCCAAATACATGTATGCGAACACGGTTTTTTCGCTGGACAGTTTAATGACTGGCTTTGTGTTTTACCACCACCTGTCAATTATTATCTTCCAAGTATTTTTTTTCCAGGCCTTTTGTTGGTCAGGTCATCTTATTGGGTAGAACTTAAACTTCACTAATAGCGTTATGTCTTACACACTGTGTGAATGAGGTGAGAGCCATTAATTACTATTTCAAAACTTACAAGTATTTGTATGTGAAATATATCATTTTCTTTAACCTTACAAAGGCAACAGTTGTAAAAAGTTGATTTTAAACTTTACAGATACCTAGAACTGCTTCTCACATTTCGAGTGCCTCAAGTCAATTTCCTGAACGAGGTTTTTTTCCTCTGGAAGTGCCTATTCATATCATTTTGAAAAAAATAAAGCGTATGCGTTTTCCATGAAGGGCTTAAGCCAAAATTTAGGGCTTTCCAACTGAAGACTTCAATCTAAAATCAGGCAAGTCGGAAACTGGAGATTTCCAGTTTTGACCTGGGCATTTGTGTGGATTGGAAATTCTTCATATGACTGATAATTAATAGTTTTTTGGGTATTTTTTTTTTGCAGGAAACCTCTCAATTAGGCACATGTTGAACAACCCTTACAAAATGAATGTTAGTGATATAATCGATAGTTTTTCAATTCATTATGAGGCTGTAGATCCATTTAACTCGTAGTGTATTATGTTTTGTTTACAGACTTGAGTGAGCACTGACCGCGAGTGAGTGAATTGAACTGTCGGCAAGCTGGAAGTGAGAGCGAGAGAGTGAGACTTAAAAACCCGGGGAGAGAAGAAAGGAGTGTGCATAACTTCCGCAGATGGCCAGATTAACCCCTTAATGTTATTTTGCCTATATGGTGTTTTTTACACACTCCGTTATTTTAGATGTATGTGGATGTTATAACCAAATGAGGCACCGGTTTTTGCAAGTTAACAATTTAAATTACAAAAAGATCTAACCTTGATTGAGAAATCATTAACACATAAAACTTAAAAGTTAAACTTAATTCAATAATTTATTTTGGAAATATCCAATACAAAAATTAAATAATCACAGCATATAAGATTTATTAGGTCTAACATTTTGGAAAATTCAAACTTCTTTTCAATATGGAATGTTTAAGTTTCATTAAAATTGACACATTAAAAAAGTCCATGTCAATAAATGAAAATTATTAATGATATATTTCGTAAATATCTTACTACCACTACTACTACTGCTACTACTACTACTACTACTACTACTACTACTACTACTACTACTACTACTACTACTACTACTACTACTACTACTACTACTACTACTACTACTACTGCTGCTGCTGCTGCTGCTGCTGCTGCTGCTGCTGCTACTACTACTACTACTACTACCGCTAGTAAAAATTGTAAATTGTTTACTATAACACAAGAGGTTGATTCTATAATTACTATAAGTTGATTTGAGGCTGACTGCTTGTACATAATTTTGACTCTTATTTATATAAAATCTCGTCGAATTATCCAGAAAAGGGATTATATAAATCATACGAAAATATTCTTGGTACACGTAATGATTAATGCGCTATAAAATAGCAACCAATCAGAACAAAAGTAAATAAGGAGTGAAAAGATCATTACAATGCTAGAACTAGGTCGAAGATTCCAGAAGAATCTAGGCCATACAAGTGCGGGCTGTGTTCAATAAACAAGACTAACTTCTTAGGCTTGAAATACAAACACTATACAACTAAATAAAACATTGTACATAGATATAGTCGATTAGCTACCCAAAAGTTACGCACCAAAAAGGGTGAAGATATCAATAGATCAACTTATAGTACAATGCGTTACATACTACTACTACTACTACTACTACTACTACTACTACTACTACTACTACTACTACTACTACTACTACTACTACTACTACTACTACTGCTGCTGCTGCTGCTGCTGCTGCTGCTACTACTACTACTACTACTACTACTGCTACTTTATTTCATTTTTGATTTGTCAGTGGTAGCACGTTCAATTTCTCATGAACCCAGACATGGCGTGAAACATATTTTTCCGCTCATTCGCTGTTGTCTTCGGCTGAGAGTTCTTGACTCGCGGATTATTCTTCTCTCGATGGTATATTTGTGTACTTTAAAAGCATTCCCAATCGTAAATTGAGAGCTTCTGTTGGTAAAGAGAAGGAGAGCTGCAAGGAGCTGGAACAATATGATAAATGTATAAACTCATTACAGGATCGTCTAGATAATTATATCATTAGCTTCAAAATATCGATACGTATCCAGTAAAAAAAAAACTATTTGATTACCCACAAATCTTATGATAAAATGCCACTTCATTCAATGTCAAAACCCTTATATTATTGTAAATACATGTACCTGCTTACCTCTTTTTCTTTATTCCTGATAGACAAGAGAGCAAGTCATGCCTCACTGAACCTTTCAAAGTCATAAACAAGCATAAGTAACTATAACTGTACCTTTAGTCTTTTAAATAATAATATGTAGGAACTTTATGCACCGTAGCTCATTTAAAAAAAAATTAGGTCGCAAGCATCCAGCAATAATTAATGTCTATGATAACCGGTCTTTTTCAGACGCTGGTCTACTTGATAAAAATAAAGACTTGGTGATCGACAAAATAAGAGAAAACCGTAGATCTGCATAATAATATAATATAGCTTACCGGCACTAAAGATCTAGGTTTAGATTCAAGAAATACAAAATAAAAAATGACGATGATAGATACAAATACTGAATCACAAAAATAGATATTTTGGACCGATTTTCATGTTGTAGCCAGACTAGATCTAATTTTTTTACTTAGAGCTAGACCTCGCTTTGTAAAGGGCCTCTTAATCGTAGATATAAGCACGGTGAGCGTGTTTTTCAACGACATTTAGATCTAATATAAATACAACTGTATAGTCTATGTATCAAGATCCGTTTTTCTGAATCTAAATCTAGATTAAAGTGTGAATTTTTAGTTTTATATCGTAACTAGATTGATAGTAAGTTCAATGCAAATTGGAATTTATATTGAAGTTTTTAATCCAGATTCAGTCTAAATCTAGTCTCACCTGAATTCATCGGAGCAGATCGCGTTTACAATTTGTTAACTGCAAATCACAGCTTATCACCTCCGTGATCTGGAAAAGTTCTTGATTTTGAAATCTGTACCTTGCATATAATTTATCATAGATAGAGAAATGTCGAAAAATTCGGAGTCGTGTTTCTCTTCGTTACCAATAAATTTCGTGGATGACGTCAGCCTTTGTTGGGCCTTTGTTGGGCCAACCCCGTCGACCGCCCCAATTTGGGACGCACATTAAGTGCCCAAGAGCTTGAGAACATTTCATGCGCAGCTCCCATCGTGAGTAAGAGCCCAGTTTGGGCAGATGTGCTAAGTTAGGCGGGAACTTTGTGTTGGGACCTTTCCATGCGCACGGCCACTGGCGTTTTAGCCTTGATAAGCTGTCCGAATTCTACGACTGACTCCTCAGCGTGGATTTCCTCCGCATTGTTGACGTGTCGAAGCATTCATGCAGGTAATTTTAGTCCTGAGGATATCCATCCCTTTTTCGGTGGCAAATCCTCTGCCAGTTACACATAAGTAGTCCATGTCCGAGCTATTCCGCTGGTCTGATCTTGCAGTCCGTTGGGCGTTTGCAGTCATGATCAAATTGTGACCGATTGATCCATGATTCTCTCCCCTCTTCGGTGGATCAAGGGAGCATGCTTCTTCATTCTTTCAGGTAGCGGTTGGTTTAAAAGCCAAAAGTTTGTTAGCCGATTTGGCCTCGAATTTAGTCTTTCCTAGTGTCAATTGTCTTTCCAGGAGTCTGTCGGTTTCTCTCGTACATCCTCCGGCCTATTCCCGTAAGTCAATGGACATTCCATGTGCAGTAAGTAGAAACTCACCGAGTAGCTAGATAACAAAGGATCTTCAGATAAGAAACCCTCCTTAAAGTAAGTGTTTTTGGCCCTTAACTAAGGGGACCGGACCACACACAGGTCAATACTCCCAGATGTCTTCCTGCTACCTTTTTTTTTTCTTAATTACAATTTTTCTTGAACTCTGTAAAACTCTCTTAATGTATTGAAATTTGAAATTTTTTTTCATGCCTGATAGCACTCGATAAGGCAGAGTTACATTTTATGTATTTCATAAATTAGATCTATCTGTAATGACAATGGCATTTAAAGCCCTGTAGTTGCCTCCGGTATGACGCAAAACGTGGTTATTTCGTTGCTATCCGCCATTTTTGTACAGACATCGACTTGCTACCCACGCTTGTTCCAGCAGATCAATGTCAAGTTTTTGTGCCGTTGTGCGTTGCTCACTCTCAGCTGTTAAGAGGGAACAGCCACTCAAGAGTTTCTAGAAAAGAAAAGACCCGTGTGGCTGAAGGCTATCAACAGAAAAGACCTTGATTTTAACACAGTGAAGACATATCACTTGTATGCTCCGATTACTTTATCGTGTATTACTTACACGATATGCATGCACAGCTGGCTGTCTTAGATCTAATGTAGATCTTAGTATATCAGTCACGATAATCTTGTCAAATGTATACATCTCCCAATACACTGAATAAAACTAGGCTGGAACTTTGTGTTGGGACTTTTTAATGCACAGGGCCACTGGAAAACATGCTGTTCTGTGCAAGAAGTAGTAGTAGTTTAATTGGTCAATATTTTAAGAACAACAACATTGTCATCGTCACCTTCCTTCCAGCTCGGCGGTTGCGAATGGTTCTGCTTCTTTTGAACACGTTTAGTACTTCTTCACTGTTTTCTTTTTCTTTAATTTTTGTGTGTGTGTGTGTGCAAGATATCGATCAAGTCCATGAATTGTCCTAAAGGAACCGTTGAAACATTTAAGTTAAGCTTTTTTTTTTATTTTTGCACACTTAATTTGCCTTGCATCAGTTATACAGATTGTGACTAGATCTAAAATAATTATACGTTTTAGCAATCCAGGTTACCCCAATAATTTTTGTTTCAATCGGAGGCCTTATATTTTTTTCTCTGTAATATTGCCTGAGCAGTTTCACGTTTTCACTTTAGATTGGAAAGCACTTTTTCACCATATTCGATCGAGCACTACTCTGTATTTGTAATAGGTTGTCACCACTACATTATGACCTTGGTGAAAAGATAAACTAAAGAATGGGCTGCTGAAAAGATTGCAGCCATATTGTTTTAATTTACTTTTTTGCTTCATATCTCTCTTTCATTTACAGGACTTCTTCATGCAACGAAAGAAGAATTCCAATGTCTCAAGATTCTATATATTTTAAAATTGTACTTGTGTAGCTCTGGAGGAGATATAATCTGTAAAGTTGTAAAATTTGCTTTTCTTAATTTTAGTAGTCTTCCTCACTTGTTCATTATTGTAAAGTTTGTTTTTCTTTAATGAAGTAGTCTTCCCCGACTGTTGTTTGTCGTGAAGTTTGCATTTCATCAGTGCAGTGGCATAACTCTTAAGAATAAAAGTCGTTTTTATGTAAGTGTGTGTATGTGGCTTTTTTATTTTGTTTTTTATGTGAAGTTAGCATTTCTCCAATGTCGTTGTATTTCCTACCTGTTCATTTGAATGGACAGCCATGCTTATTATGAATGTATCTTATTGTTGTTGTCCATATTAACACTATAAAGAACCAAAAGATATACATTGTACATCACAGGTTAGAGAAAACTATAGATCTAAGCATGCATAAAAATTAATGATACGGAAAAGGCCACATTTGTAAATTGAGAAAAAAGGAAGTGAAAATATATTTACAGGAGAGGAAGAAAGACAAGAAAAAGTAAAAAGCAATGAGACCGGACTTTTTGTTATGGGAGTAACAAGACAGAAAGAGAAAGAGGGAGATCGAGAGAGAAACAAAAATTTAATAAAGTAAAGAAAGAGAGTGAGAGAGATAAAGTGAGAATAGATTGGGAGGTGTGTGTGTGTGGGGGGGGGGGCGGGGTTAAAAAAAGGATAAGCGCTAAGAAATGTCATTTGAAATTTATTTGATACTTAACCTTTTATAATATTAACAACAACAATATTACTACTACTGATATAATCATTTAAAAAAAAGAGATCGCCTGACAAAGAAAATCTGTTGCTGTTCTTAACTTCACAGTCGTCAATAGAAATAACATAGAGACGAATGAAATTCGTTTTAGTACTATTTTTTTTAACATTACTCTTTCCATCTTTGTTTGTTTTCAGTCTTCTGCTTCTCCTGCTTTTCTTCTTTTTGTCCAACTTGTTTTTTTAGTCTCTGTTGTTGTTGTTGTTTTTGTTGTTGTTGTTGTTGTTGTTGTTGTTGTTGTTGTTGTTGTTGTTCTTCTTCTTCTTCTTCTTCTTCTTCTTCTTCTTCTTCTTCTTCTTCTTCTTCTTCTTCTTCTTCTTCTTCTTCTTCTTCTTCTTCTTTTTGTCTATGTTCTTTTTCTTCTTAATGCATTTCTATACTACCACTACTACTACTACTACTACTACTACTACTACTACTACTACTACTACTACTACTACTACTACTACTACTACTACTACTGCTGCTGCTGCTGCTGCTGCTACTGCTACTGCTACTGCTGCTACTACTACTACTACTACTACTACTACTACTACTACTACTACTACTACTACTACTACTACTACTACTACTACTACTATTACGTCTACTACTGCTGCTGTTGTTCCTGCTGCTATTTTCTATTAATAAAGTGTTGCCTTTTATGTCATCCACCCCGCCTGCTCTAATGAGAGATCCAACACACGTTCGAATGCTCAAAATTTTGTTTTTACCCAGATTTGAGAACGAACGACCGACAGAAACCTGATGCCTAATTCTCTTGTGCGCGTGCGGTGAACAAAGCTGCTTAAAACCAGTTCCCGGTCCCCAGTCATTCCCTCTTTCCCCGAGGCGTCATACAAGAGAGGTGAACACGAAATCAAACGAGCTCTCGTTTGTTTCACTGTGTGTCTCTCAATGAGTCTCTTCCTTTCGCTCACCTCGCCAAAATTATCAAGCAAAGAATAATTGCTCAGAAAATGTGTAATCGTGTTCCTTGAAATCTATGTCTGGTGGAGGGTGTTATTCCATTGGTAGAAAGAGAGTAGGTTTGGCTCAAGGAGCCAGTTTGACATTTTAGGTATAATTCAACATGTAATTATGTTATAGGCGAAAATAAAAGAGAGAGAGAGAGAGAGAGAGAGAGAGAGAGAGAGAGAGAGAGAGAGAGAGAGAGAGAGAGAGAGAGAGAGAGAGAGAGAGAGAGAGAGAAGGAGTGCAATTTTTTTTTTTTTTTTTTTTTTTTTGGGGGGGGGGGGGGGGGGGGGATTAGTGAATATTCAAATGAATATCGAGGAGTTTGTTATTCACCTTGATTCTGAGAATGGGAAGTCTGAAGTTATGTTTGAAGGGATTGGGTGTTTGCAAATTTCAACAAGACACAGCCTTTGCTAACAGATAAGAACAAGCATACGTACTAACATTATGTTGCTGGTTTAATTGTGTGCACAGTTGGAAGCGTTCAACCAAGTCCTAATGCAATGACAGTTTGATTGTACCTGTCGGCTCTAGGACGAGGTAGGTCTTGAACATCATGGAATTTATTTTGTTACTTTTCGACCAAGTAAAGGAGTGGGAATGCTTAGAATGCAGTGGAAAAGTTTAATCACGTTTTTTTTTTTGTTTAAAAAAAAAAAGTAAATAAGATTCACCAATGCCTCTAGTTTATATAACATTTAATCAAGTGTGTATTCTGTAAATTGTTAATATTCTGTCGGCTTAGATGCAAAACCACATGTTTTTAGTTTCATGGGGATAAAATCATACATTTAACCCTAATCTTATAGTGTGTAACACGGGGCTGAAGTATCAACTTAGCTTTCCTTCTTATCGCAAATTTACAAGATTTTCTTAAATCCTACGTTTAAACAAGATAAAGACAATTAATGTCGTTTATATTTCTCGCCGGTTTATTATTGTAATTCAAATATAATTTTGTATTGGATGCGATGTGAAAGAAATGGAAAAGAAAGCCCTGAGAACCCATCTAGTGCCTATTGAATTACCAGAAATACCGAACCCTGGTGTCAAGTTGTCGAGGCTGCGTTGCGTATTTGTATTAAATAAGCTTATAAATGGTCTTTACATCTTTCCTTTTACTTTCATGATCCATATATATACTTTCACCTATATATCTTTACCGAAAGTTTAGATAAGTGTATAATTCTAAACGCAGGATCCAGTTCTAGATCTTAAATCGTTTTGAAGTTTCTAAGCCTTAAAGTGAAATTTACATCTTACTGGAGCGAATATGTACCATTTTTCAGCCATATCGTGCACTTCCAGATAGAAGCATGAAACTATGCACCTTGTTTTTTTTTAGGACACCGAATTTAAATATGGCGGGAACCAGCTTGTATCTTGTAGATTTTCCCGCTGAAATTAAATATTCAAACTGGCCGCCATTAAAAACTGGATTTGCCTGTTATTTAGTTTAAAATCCACAGATTTTTATTTTGGTATCTATTCATATTTTTATAAGGTCAAAGAATACAATAAAACAAATTTCAAATGTATAATCTTCATAATTTTCCCGTTCAAAATTAAATATTCAAAATGGCCGCAATCAAAACCAAGATTTGCCTGTAATTTAGTTGAAAATTGACGGATTTCAATAATTTTGGTGTCGATTCATATTTTTATAAAATCAGAGAATACACTTAAACATACTCAAATGTGTTACACTCATAATTTTCAACCACTGTCAAAAATTCATCAAAATAGCAATTTACAAACCGAGTTTTGCAATTAACTGGCATTCATTTGTTTTAGTAAGTCACCCTACACTTCTCAGAAATCTTAAGATGCATTTACATAAGTATTTTTCCAGAAGATAAGCTATTATATGATATATGTTACAGCTGTTGCCTTTTCGATCCCTCAAGATTATTTCATGGCACTGCAATATCCATGACCCAACATGTCAAAAATGATAATCCTGGTGTTGTTAGAGTTCTCCCAGAGATTAGTGATAACAATGCAAATCAACTGTTAAAATTAATCAGGTCATTACCAAAATCTTACACTGTCGAGCCACCAGTGTCACCACTCTCAAATGATGTAGTTCCAATAATAGCTGATCAGCAGCCACATGCACTTCCTGCTAAGAAAAATGATGATCAAAGGCACAAGCTTTGGCTGGAACATGTCAGGACAGAAGTGGCTAAAGAGCAGACAGAAGATCAGATGAATATAGATATATCATGGTCTGCCTTTTTAGCTACATCCCAGTTATCTGTACCTAAACCACCTGCAATTATTTATCTACTACCCATCGGGATTCTGCACATTCACTTGCCATAGTCAAGCAAGGGATGAATATCATCAGAGAGATTAACCACCATGTCAATCCATGACAGATTCCAATGCTCACTGTAGACCAACCATTGTATGCTATTTCTTAAAGGATTCAATGGAAAGGGCCAGATGAGTATGGGGAGCGACAATATGTTATACGGGGGGGGGGTCTCCATATAGAAATGGCTAAGTTGAAAGTGATTGGTGACTAGCAGGATGGAAGTGGTTGGACACATGTGACGATTTCAGGCAATGTGATAACTAAGGGGCGTGCAGCTAGTGTACAAAAGGGATCACACATATCAAGAAGGCAGTGTGCACATCAAACGACAGCAGCAGTTTTGTACATTCTTCTCCACAGGGCATATGCTGAGTACCAAATCAACACATCAGATAGTGAGTGACTATACTTTGATGCCTAGTGTGAAAAGATGTGCTCTGGCTATCTTCAGGTCTATTACTGGTACCAAGTTTGACAACTGGAGCTCCTTTTTCTACAAGTTCTAAGATCACAACGTGAACAGAATTATGCTGCATATATGGAGTCACTAAGAAAGATGATTCCATGGTTCTTTGCTCTTGACCATAACCACTATGCTCGCTGGATGACAGTTCATGTCAGTACTTTATTTGCCTTGCAGACAAAGTACCCCAAAATATTTGCTGAACTCCTCAAAGGCAACTTTGTGACGCAAAACTCCAAGCACAAATTTTCAGCAGTAGCCCATGATCAAGTTCAACTAACTGCAATGGTGAAGGGAGATGGTGGTGTAATAGGATTAACGGAAATTGACACAGCCTTGAGAAGGTATATGATAGCAGGACCAGAAATGGCTAGACTATCAATGGAGTACAATGACAACGAGTCCAAAAAGCTAAATGACACTGAGTGCCACCATGAACAAATACCAAGTGTGCAATAGACTTTCCTGTCTCATGTTAAGAATGTCACTGAAGTAATGGAGGAACTTGGTAACCCATTTGCTGATACAAGCACAGATTTGAAACAAAACAAATAATGTCAGAGAGGGTATTAGAAGCTGTGAGATATTCAGAAGACATGGCGAAAATGCAGCATCAGCAATTTCTTGAGGACCGCATCAGCAGCAGTGCAACTGATTTCAATAAAACAATACATAAGAACAATCTTCCTCTACTGAACTCTGTTGCTTCAAAGAAATCAAATGCCACCTCTAAGATTTCCAATCTTCAGAATGATGTCCAGCTCTTCTCCCTTATGTATATATCATGTTAATCTCGAGACAGTGATATTGGATGCCATCTTTGCTTATGAAAATCACGCCTGGCCTCCATCATTGGCATCAAATAGCATGATGCACCATACAAGCAAACCAGATTTATTGGAATGTTTAGAGTCACTTTTGCCACAACCAGAATTCATCCCGAAAGTTGACGTCAGAATAATTGACGGTGCTGCCCTTCTGCATATACTAGAATAATTATAAGCTTTAGCAATCCAGGGTACCCCAATAATTTTTCTTTAAATTGGAGGCCTTATATTTTTTTTCTTTGTAATATCGCCTGAACAGTTTCACGTTTTCACTGTAGATTGGAAAGCACTTTTTCACCATATTCGATCGAGCACTACACTGTATTTGTAATGGGTTGTCACCACTACATTATGATCTTGGTGAAAAGATAAACTGAAGAATGGGCTGCTGAACAGATTGCAGCCATATTGTTTTAGTTTACTTTTTTTGCTTCAGATCTCTCCTTCATTTACAGAACTTCTTCATGCAACGAAAGAAGAATTCCAATGACTCAAAATTCTATATATTTTAAAATTGTACTATGAGTAGCTCTGGAGGAGATAAAATCGGTTAAGTTGTAAAATTTGCTTTTGTTTATTTTAGTAGTCTTCCTCGCCTGTTCATTATTGTAAAGTTTGTTTTTCTTTAATGCAGTAGTCTTCCCCACCTGTTCTTTGTTGTGAAGTTTGCAGATACCAGACTCTTGTTCCATGCTTCTCATTTGTTCCATCATGGTTTCAGCAAGGTGATGATACATGCAACAGATACTGATGTGGTGGTCATCGCAGTAGCAGTATCAAGTGTTTACCATAACTGTTATATTTGGATAGCATTCGGACATGGTAATAAACTACGTTACATCCCATGCCACCTAATTGCAAGTGAACTAGGTAAAGATGCATCTTGTGGACTTCTCTTTTTCCATGCTGTATCATGATGGCTGTGATACTGTTTAAACATTTCGTGGAATTGGAAAGAAAACGGCTGGGGCAATTTGACGCAGTATGCCTCACCTAGATAAGGTCTTTGCTCGCTTATCCCATACTACAAACCAAATATTCCCAGCAGATGCAAAGATTCGTTGTTCTCTTGTATCAGCGCACATCCCCCCTCAGCAGGATAAATGATGCCATAAAGCAGATGTTTACTTAAAATCGGAGAATACACAACGTTCCACTAACACTACATGCATTGGAACAGCATGTAAAAAGGGCTTCTCTGGGGACAATCACTTGTAGGATACCTTGAACTTCCATCACCACAAATGTGGGGCTGGCAGATAGAAACAGATGATTGTACATGAACCAGAGGCAGCCAATGTATGTCAGGAACTACTGAAGTGTAGATGAAAATAGTCTTGTACAAACAGATGCAATTGTGTTAAAGCAAATCTCTAGTTCACATTGTTGTGCACAATATTCGGGACAGTGTGATAAACAACTTTGAACCCAGACACAACATGTATTTTAATGCCCTTAAAATTTAGAGCTTCTTCCTGATAAGACAAGTTTCTTATTTTCACATTCCCAGAACTGTTTTTGCATTGTTTATGGAAGAGTTAAAACCTCTGTATGGTTGCTTAAGTCATAATCATGATAATCAGCTGTGAACGATACCTGTAAGAGGTGGTAAATAATGGTCCGTTTGGATTTTTAAACATGTTGATATAATAATTGTCTTTACATTTTCGTTGGAAACTATTACTGTAATACATTTGAAATATATTTTATTGTATTCCCTGACCTAAAAAACATATGAATAGGCACGAAAATCATTGAAGTCGATTAATTATTAACTAAATTATAAACAAATCCAGTTTTTGAAAGCGACCATTTTGAATATTAATTTTTGGCAGGAAAATTTTGAAAGTTATTCGTTTGAAATAGATTTTAATGTATTTTCTGACCTCTTAAACATTTGAAAAGACACCCAAATCAATGAAATTTTTAACTAAATTACCGACGAAACCTGTTTTTGATGGCGGCCATTTTGAATATTTATATTTTGGCGGGAAATTTCAGAGCTATAAGTTGGTTCCCGAATTTTTTTTAATTTAGCATACTAAAAAACCTTAAATGCAAAGTTTCATGCTTCTATCCGGAAGTGCACGCCAAAATCGCATATCTGCCCCAGTATCTATCTAGATCCAGATCTTAACCTTTTCATTTGAGTCTCGATGTTCTAAATATCTAGACCCTAGATCTGGAAACTATGTTGAAGCAACATTTTTAGACTGGTTATTCATATCTTACCTTTTCCAGACGGTTTTAGGACTACCGGTGTCTACAATTTAATATAAGTTTCATGCTTGTCATCTCTACCAATCTGTGTTTATAGGAAGCAGTTCGCCCATTCACTTTCTTTTTTAAAGAAAATAATATTCACAATTAAACCCTATTTTGGTGAAAAATAGTACCTACCACTCCAATCTTTAGAGCATTATATAACTTTATACCCAATTTGAAGTGCCTAGGTGATCTAGAAAAGCTCGCTTAAATTTTCATCAGTTTTGCCTAGCTCTATTATTAAAAGATCATTATCATTATTATTAACATTAGTGGTAAGAAATATAAGAGCTAGAGTTTTATGTTGTGCTCATCAGTGGTTAAATGAAGATGGCCGAAAAATGCTTGCTATTGTGGGATTAGAAGCATCGATTTATAGATGCTTCGGCACGCATCACCTAGCTACTCAAAGAGACCACATCTTATAGTTACGAATTCGCCACTACGCTCCCTAAAAAAGCGTTGTTCTTGGCGAACATATTTACTAAGCCTCCCTGAGTGAATTGCAATTTTGATTGGAAAGATCCAAATTGCACCAAAGACAACCATTGATTCCGGAAGCTCCAACAGCTCCATTAGATGGACAAACATAATTTACAAGACGAACGATAGCAATATGTATGCCTCAAATATTTCGTAATTTCAAATTTAGATCTTGAGGAGGCAAACCACTGGATTAATAACAAGTAGTATTGTTGTCTAGTGACAACACACTTCCCTTTGAACAGAAGAATCGAGGCTTCAAATTCGAGTTCCCTGGATTTCATATCGTAACCTTGAGAAAGGCACTGAATTGAACGAATTTCCTTAGTCCACCAAGTTTGTAAAACTTGACTGTCTGGCAAGATGCAATGCGTAGAAGTATCGCTCAATTGTCTTTTAAAATGTATTGTTTTAATTAATTTTATATGAAAGAGTTGACTTTGAACAGGTGGATGAAGTGAAAGCCTGTAAACCGGGGAACGGAGGAGTGGACAAGGTCGGTCTCATAGACACTATGGGCATGTCAAGATTTCAGCAATATTTGATTTCGCCAGGGGTATCTAAAAAAATCAGTAATACTACATTTTTATGGCCTAGGGGAAATATTTTATTTTAGGTAGTGCTGGAGTCTACTCGATATTTTACTACCCGTCGAGCATCGAGACCCGTGGCCCAGGGTGCCGCGGGCACGGCACGTCCCGATCTATGACACGACACTTCCCGATCTGTTGCACGGTAAGCCCCGATCCGAGAGCCTAAAGTTAAATCTAGGGATCCGGCACTGAATGCAGGCGACGGCTCTCGAGTCATCGAGTAGCAACTGAAAGGGCACACCCCTAACACTCCCCGGCGCCTTTGTAAACGCACACATACAGACATACACACATGCCGCGTGTTCACAGTCTAGATTATCACACAACTTCTTTGCCTTAGTGACTGTCATGTCTAAAAATATAGATTAGACTTCGGTTGCATACTGTAAAAAAATGATTTCTTAAGGGGGAAAATTATTGGCCAGGGGCTTAATGGACGGTAACAAAAGAACTTTTTAACACCACAATTGAAATCCAATTTAAATGTAAACTGACTGAAGTAAAAACTATTATTTAAGGAATGAAAATTGAGACATGTAAGCAGAGCTGATGCGAAACAATAGGTTATGCATTTACGAACACATGTAATATTAATCAGTTAGGTTTTTTTTAATTACAATAATTAAAATTATAACCTAAGCAACCGAAACTTAGTAAGTATAAAAATTCAAAGAACAATTAAAGAGCAGCAGCAACAAAAACGAAAACAAAAGGAAAAATGATTATTTCATTAACAGAAAGCGATTTCATTGAAATAATAAAAACTCATTTTAAAGCCTTAGGGACAGCAATGTAATAAGTAAATACAAAGAAAATGCCAAAAGGAGAGAATGATTCTGATCCGACAGAGCAGAGACGAATGAAAAGACCGGTGCAGTGTGCACAAAACAAACCTCGCATTGATTGCGGTTAAATACTGTGAGCCGTGTGAGGTCTGTCTATTTTCACCAGTTGATAATTTTTGTTGCATCCTATTCCTTTCTCTCCCTCTCCACATTACCCCTCCCCTAAATTTCTCTTGCGCAGGGCTGATCCTCACCGCAAGAGATTCGTGCTGATTTACTGAATGGTGTCTGGCGGGAAGGTCTATCACAAACAAAAAATTGTCGCCCACTTGTCTGCGCGCCGTGCACGATGTTACGCATAGAATCAGTTCAAAGTCGACGGTACGCATGTGAAGCTAGCACGGAAACCACGGGACGTAGACCTGCATGCGTGCCGACAATTGTCGGATTTCCGACAATCACGGCCGGTCAGCAAATTTTTACGGCCAAAACTCCAGTAACATCAAATTGTCGGCGTGTCAGCACTCCGCCACTCTAACAGCGGCTAGCAGTTAACACGCCGACAGTCGCTCCTCTAAACTGCCGACAATTGTCGGCACATTCAGTCCCTCTGCCGACAATATTGTCGGCACTTTATTTTTAGCTCGCTCGCGTATCATCGGGAAACTCCGGTATGAAAGAAGCCCCCCCTACTGTCAGAAAACCAAGAAGTGTATGAAGTCCAAATTTAAATCGAGCATGCGCACTGTTGCAGTTCGACCTCTTTGTTTCCCGTGTTTTCACTCTTTGTTTCTCGTCGTTTCGCTCGGGCGGCTGCACAATCCACATTGAATTAACTTTAGTTTACTTGAAGTCTGATTCGTTTGTTCATTCGAAAGCAATTTTGGAACTCGCTTTCTGAAATTTCTGGATTTGTCGTCGTGTAGTTCTATTTGAAACAATATTAGGACTATTCTACTGTGTAGATCTAGATCTAGATCTACCTCCTTTTACATTAATCATGCCGGAACATTTCTTAGACCGCTCATCGGATCTGAAGGTAGTGGAGAGTGGTGTTCGAAATAAGTTCAAATGGACTTGGTTGGAAGAAAAAGATGTCAACAACGATTTTCTTTCGGAGTACGTGAGGAAGCTAGCACAGCCAGGTGTAGCATTTTGTATTTATTGCCAACAACGTTTGGATTACGGTGGCAGGGGAAAATCGTTCATAAAGAGACATTCTGAAAGTGCGTCACACAAGAGAAAAAGAAATGCGGTAAAAACAACCCAGTCGTTACCAGCTGTTTTCCAAGCAACTGCTAGTCTCGAGAGAGGAGAAACTCCGGCTATCCCGAATCCCCTTCCTTATGGTGTTGCTACCAATGTGACGGACTCTCTAGCTTTCGCCTCCATCAACGCAGCAAACGCAGGTAAGAAAAACAATTTATTTCATACCTCACAGATTTAAAAAAAAAATACTTTACATTTCGCCCGTCAACAAACACTACTAATTTACTGACCCATTATCAGCAAAATATAAATTATCGAGGTCTAGGTTGTAAAATCTACCCGTTATGGTTAATATCATAGAATTGATCTAAGCCAGATCTAGATCTAGAATCTAGATTCTAAATTTAGATTCAACATCAATAGTTTGAGATCCGTAGATCCATAGCTCTACAATGACTAGTAGTAGTATGGTACATGTATTTGAGTTTGGGAACGACAGATCGTGTTGTACGGATGTATAACAAGATCTATCAGTGTTCAATCGGCATTTTTATTTTATAAAATCGTATAGTTCTACTTCTAGAGCTGCCACGCCTTTATAAGTTTATTCTAGGTATTGAGCTATATGAATGTTTGCAGAGTTGTATCATTATTTTATTTTTTTTTTTTTTACAATCCAACATCAGATAACACCTGTGCACCACGCATCAGTCCACCTAGTTTCAAAGATAGAGTATCACAGCAGCAGGCAATGGTCTGTTCTTTCATTTCGGAGCACACACTTCCTTTTAGTATAGCACCGCATTTGATAAAATTTGCCCAGGCCCTAGCCTCCGACCATAAAGCTCTTCAAGCTCTATCTATGGAACGTTTTTGTGCTACGTACAAGTTAACACATGGAGTTCATGAAGTGACAAGGAAAAGAATTGTGAACAAGTTGAGAACGGTTCCATTCTCTATTAACCTTGATGAGGCAACCTCAAAATCAAACAAAAAACGTGTTTTGAACATTCTGGTCTGCTACTTTGATTCAGATACAGGTGAAAGTGTGACACACCTTTACTCATCAGTTGAACTTGTTGTAGTGAATGCTTCCACTGTGCATGCTGCAGTTGTTGGGAAACTGAAGGAGGATGGGATTCCACTGCAGAACTTGATATCTTCCTTGTCTGATTCTGCAGCTTACATGAGAGGAACACATAATGGTTATGAGGCAAAATTAAGATCTGATGCGCCTCATTTACTTAAAATTGATGGGGACATGTGCCATCACATACACAACATCGCACGGGAATTTTCAACCCAACTCGACCCAGATAATCATCTAGCGCGGCTGCTTGATGACATTCACAGGGATTTTGTTTATAGTCCTGATATCAGGGAAGACTTCGGTAGTATATGCAAGATTTTAGGTGTGACAGACAAACAACCAAAAGAAAGGGTGAGCCATAGATGGTTGTCATTATTAGATACCACACAAATTTTTGATGAAATGTTGGACCCTTTAACACTACTGTACTACTCTTGGCTTGGGAGAAAGGATAAGGACCTTTATAAAGATGAAGTTGTATCGATTTACATGAAGCATAAGGTGATGGCAACAGGAAGACAGCATATTTTGTCAATCATGAGAAGATTAGGTTTAAAAAACATGACACTGCTTGGAAAGAAAAGGAAACAGAGGGTATGCACAAACATGTTTGACAAGAGGAGAGACACACAGTTGTTAGCAAAAGCAGTCATCTCGATCTTGCCCATGTTCAAAAGATTCATATTGGCATTTGAGACCAAACGCCCAATGCTACATAAGCTCCATGACAATTTGAAAGGCTTGTTTCAAGAATTTATAAAATGCTTCATCAAGGCACAAGATGTTAGGGAGTCAAGCAAATACCTCCAAGATATGAATTTAAATGATGGAGAGAAGCACATTCCAACCAATCACATCTTCACAGGGAAGTGTGATGCTGTTCTGCAAAACTGCAAAAAAGATGTTGCTCATGCATTTAGGTCACAGCTGAAAAGAGCCTTTGTCTCCACTGCACAATACATGCAGAAAAAGCTTCCACTGCATCATGGCCTGCTTTCCACTTTATCTCTTCTGGACCCTCTGGCTTTTGGGCAAACTGAAACTGGAGTCATCTTGAAAAGGCTGCCTCCATTTTTCCCAACAATTCAAGCTCCTGATTTCAACGAAGAAGTGATGAGAATGCAGTCTGACATGGACATCATTGTAGGCTCAGATGCAGACCTTGATGTCTGGTGGAACTCTGTTTTTAAACTTAAGAGGTATCCATCTGTGGAGAAGGTTGTAACAGCATGCCTCTCAATCTTTACAGGACCTCGTGTAGAGCAATCATTCTCCTTGATGAACACAATAATTTCACAAAGGACTTCATCTCTCAACATCAGCACTTATGAAGCCATCCTTTGCATCAAATACCATCTGTTGGCACTCAAGACGAATTCAATCAAATTGTATGCCAGAACAGATGCCATCTTTTCTCCAGTAGATGCTTCTATTGCCTGGCATCTTCAAACTGCATATACCAGGTACAAGAAGAATCTAAACATCAGGAAGAAGGAGATGGAAGAGAGGGACCAGCAGATTGGATGCAAGAGGAAAGCCAGTGCTGAGACAGAGGCCTGTCCTTCCTTCAAGCTTCAAAGGACTGCTTAATGGCTATTGGCCATTGGGCATGGGGTAAGTGACTTTTTTTTATTTTGAGACCGAGTCAAGATCCGGCATTGTGATGGGTGCGAAAAAGTTCAGACAATTTGGTTAGGGCTCACATGCAGGTCTAGGGACGGCACTGCACAGTACCACAGGTTAATGAGGACACGCAGATGTCCAGACTGAGCAAAAACTTCATCTTTTTATTTTCCTTTCGTTTCAGTGGTTGCTAGGGTCGTCCGACATATTAGTTTTGGTAACCACAAACTTCCTTTCCTTGACAACAAGCGTAAAAAAGAGCACTGCACCAGCATTTATCCTGGCCTATGTATAAAAAAATATAACCTACGTGGTTAATTTTCTACTGAGATTTAAGCCAACAATTTTTTCAAGTTTCTATATCCATAAAAATAGAGAAACTAACACAGTTTTAACTAAATTCCGGCCTGCAATCGGCGCCTCCCCGCTATGGACTGAGGCCGTGAGAGATCACTCAAACTGCCATCTTTCAATATCATAATTTAAAAATAAATCACTAAAATAAAATAAGACATTCATAAACTTAATCTGTAAAGGTATTTAAATACATGACTCCAAAGTATAAAGGTGCACCATACATATCTAGACTTAGATCAAGCTAGATCTAGATCTAGATCTAGTTCAAGTACGTCTGATTAAAACGCCCGAAGCAGTGACTATTGTGCCGTTTACTTAACACTACTAGTGCTAGATTTAGATTTAGAGATTTACAAAGTATATTCTTAATACAATACATGTAATTATTTATCGAAGCCAGTGTAAACAAGGCCTAGTCTATCCGATGCATTAGAGGCACGATATCGTAGATCTACATATAGCTTTTGTCAGATCAATCACCTGATTTGTTTATATAGATCTACATATATTGGAAATATAAAGCCATTGGTAGTAGAGTCTGATTAACTAAAGGAAGACAAACCCTCACGTTTTTTCAAGCACAGAATATTCTGCCAAATGAATCATGTTTATATATATAGGCCTATATTTTTTGTTACTCCAAACCTTTTCTAACTTTTAAAGAATAAGCAGAAAAATAATACAACATTTACTGTAAGAAATTCAGTATCTCGAACAATTTTCGGAACAGAAGATAAACCGAAAAAAGTTTGCATCCCGTCGTGCATCCATGATGTATATATGTTAGGTTTTTAAAGATGTACAATTATGCTGAAAATGAAATTTTAAAACACTTTTCAACACAATGTTCCACTATACTAGAACACTATTATTTATAACACAGGATAGGTAAAGTTTCCACCCTCATTGACCAAAACAGTAATGGCGGCTCCGGAAAATTACGGAAATACACGGGACATCCCGTTTGTGTATCTGTCCCTTTTTCCTTAATTTGTGCACAGTACCGCGTACCGTGCACCTACCCGATATGCCGTCAGTGTTGCTGCGTGCCACGGGTACGGTACCGTACCTTGCCCATAGCCCCAGCACTAGTTAAGCATCAATTGTAATAATCACCGATATTTTGATTTGTTCAAGATGAACTGTGCTGAAAATGTGAGCTCTTTTGATGGCAAGTTGGCGGCGCCTTGAAATAAGCTAAAACTTATTTGGTGGATTCTGTTCATATCCAAAGGGCAATTGTGGTAAAATTTTGAACCTTCTGATAAGACCGATAATAGTCTCGCAACTGAATTCCTCTTATATAGCATATAACTTTTAGATAGACCTAGATCTAGATTCCCACATTGCTACTGGTTAGTTTTAAATCAGCCTCCAAATCAATGTTTATTATTGAAATTTTAGATCTAACCCACATATAGGTAATACATTCGACTTAACCACAAATAAATTGCACCAGAATTGATAGATCTAGACCTAAATCTAAATCTTTTACAACCTTATTTTTAAACTAGAAAAAAAGATTAAAAAAAACTGTCACAAAAGTCAGATAAATGAGAAGCCCAAAAAGAGAGGCAAAACTACAATAAAACACTGAATGCGCTTTGTCTTTATTGGCCTCACCAGATCCAAGAGTTCCAAGACGTAGACTAGATCAGCTAAGAGGACCACATTAAGGATTTTAAAACTGGATTTAGAATCTAATAGTAGAAAAGTCTTCAACTTTTAGATCAGATGTTTTATTCCATAAAAAGTTTAGATTTAAATGTACGGTTGTGGTAAAATAACTTGCTATGACAGTCTTTCTGTCAAAAAGAACTGTGATATGAAAAAGCGAGCGTTTAGAAATTTTGCTTCATTCAATTAAAAAAATTATCAGCTTATGAAAAATACTGATTCTGAGTAAAAGCAATTAATGAACACACAGTTCAAGTTTCAAACAAAAATCGGATTTACTCGCTGAGAGCTCGTTGACTGAATTATGAGATTCTTTATCTCAAAATATAAATGTAATCGAACATTTTGGTGAACTTAAACTTTTCCTTGGCAAGTTTTGAAAAAAGGCCAGCTTTTCCTGCATGGCATAAAGAGGCAAAATAGTAAAGTCACCTAACTTGTGAAAATAATCCGAATGGAAATCCCTATTCGCACCCAAGTCATTTCAGTGATATAAAGGACTTTTAAATGATTTTGAAGTTTGTGTGTGCCCTTGTCTCAGTTTGCCTTTAAGCATGTCTGTCTATTCGTATCTTTCTATATCTCTCTTCCTCATTCTCTCTCTGGCTCCCACTATCTCTCTACCTTTCTCATTTACGATGTACACCTTGCTTCCAATCTCAGCTATTAGTTTTCGTTTCTATCTCACTGTCCAGGCGATTGCTCTCTCTTTATTTTATTAATAATCCTATTCCAATTGAATAAAATAGATCGAGAGCAAAACTAATTAGTATTAGAGTATATGTGTCTAGGCCTGTCATTCTGTTCAACACCATGATCATATTCTAATAACTGTGGCTAGATTACTGTCACTATCTGCATCTCCAATTAATCTCACTGTGATCTGATTCATGGATAACTGAATGAACCTAATGTTACTTGTGTAATAATTAAAGGTTTGAAAGTATTTTACGAAATTTTCATTTTCTCAATCTACTATTCCTCAGCTCCATCAAAACATCCTCACACTGACTTTCTCTCTCTCTCTCTCTCTCTCTCTCTCTCTCTCTCTCTCTCTCTCTCTCTCTCTCTCTCTCTCTCTCTCTCTCTCTCTCTCTCTCTCTCTTTCTCTCTCTCTAGCTATCTAGCTATCTAACTATCTAACTATCTATCTATCTATTTATCTATCTCACTCACTCACTCTTTGTGTCCCTCTCTCCCTTTTTTATCAGCCAAATATAGTATGTTTCTTAAGAGGATGATGCTCTCAACAACTCACTGTAACTAAATTTAAGTTTAAAATATTTAATCTCATCCAACCAGACTCAACCAGTTCCAGTGCACTTCATCTGAAAGCGTAAAATATGCCTGAACTTATTGAGCAAATTTCTTTTTGGCGCCTGACCGTGTGCCTTTTATTTGTTTTCTTTTACGCTTTATCCACTACGCATGCGCTGGACGGAAATGGCTTCGCAAAAGACGCAGGTGGTAAAGCCCAGGATGTAGTCAGCGCAGAAGCATACAAAATGGTAAAAAGCCTTCACAAAGCCAATTTTGAGGCACAAGCAGACGATAAAATACTTAAAGATCCAGAGTCCGATCAAAGACGAGTAATGTCTAGTGCATTCAGCAAAAGGAGAATAGATGGCTATGGTTTTCATGGGGGCATTGGAAAACGAAAATATGACAGTTTTGGTTTGCATGGAAGCATTGGAAAGCGCTTTAAAAATGCCGATGGGTCTGACGAGGACATAATGAGCAAGAGACGCATGGATTCAATGTCCTACTTTGGTGGAATAGGGAAAAGGAGAGTGATGGATTCTCTGTCATATGTTGGTGGGATAGGAAAAAGATGGCTGATGGATTCTTCCTCCTTAAGTAGTAGAAATAAAAAACGCCCGATGGATTCCATGTCATATTTTGGTGGAATAGGGAAACGGAGACCAATGGATTCTATGTCCTACTTTGGTGGAATTGGCAAAAAGTCATTGGCTTCTTCAGCATTTCACGGTAATATTGGTAAAAGATCGGTTGATTCTATGTCATATTTTGGCGGGATAGGTAAACGGCCAATGGATTCAATGTCTTATTTTGGTGGAATAGGCAAAAGGGGCATGGATTCGATGTCGTACTTTGGTGGAATAGGAAAAAGGCCTATGGATTCCATGGCATATTTTGGAAATATAGGGAAAAGATTATTAAAATATCCTTCAGATTTTAGAAGCAAAAGGCGAATAGATTCCATGTCTTTTTCTGGTAGAGTGGGCAAGAACTTGGTGGATTCATTAGCATCAGGGACAGTTAAGCGAGGTTTTGATGATTTCGGTTTTACCGGTGGCATCGGAAAAAGGCAGGTTGATCCTCTCGGCTTTGCCGGTTCAATAGGCAAAAGAGACAGAGCATCAAAGTATGACATATTGAACGACAGATTGGTCCAAGGATTCGATACGCATGGATTCTCTGATGACATCGAAAAGCGAGGAATGGATAGTTACGGCTATTTCGCTGGAATTGGAAAAAGAGGCTATGACAAATTACAATACTTTGCAGGAATCGGAAAGCGTGTGGTGGACAGCTTAAATTACTCTTCAAATCTTAACGAAAGGGGGCCTATTGACAAATACAGTTTTCCAGTCGGGATTGGTAAAAGGTCTGTGGTAGGTCCTTCCTTGTCAAGAGTGGAATCGGATTCTACTAGCGAGGTGAGTCTCACTTCTCTGTGCTCTTAGAAAGATGTGTTACATTTAGTCGTTTTTTTGTTAAATGTTGCCCAGATTAATAAATTTTAACTGTTTTATCGTTTTGGTACTTATTTTATGAAGTGGAAAGGGAAATAATTCTCTTGCAGCAGTATTTTAATCAAACATCACTTCCATCCAATTCGTGACTTTCTGGCATCAGACTCCGATTTACTGTGACAATAGAGTAATCTTATATCCTTCATTGAAATCAATCGAAAGTTTACATTGATGACACCAATGTTTTAGCTTAAAAAATCGTTCATATTAGGGCAAATAAGCTTGATGAAGTCTTGCAGGTATCATTAACAATTTACTAATGCAATCGTGGTTTACAGTGAGAAAGAGTTTTGAGAACAGAAGTTAAAATAAAATCAACTTAATTATTTAAAAAGTAATCTGGACATATATGTCATTTTAGAAAAGAACAGAAGATCGTAAATTCAAAAAATCCTCACATGTACGTAAGATTGATAGAAATCTAAAGGGAATAATTCGATTAAATGTAACTCTCTTCAAAAACGAGTTTAAGTTATTTATCATTAAATATATATTAAAATTTTGTTGTTAAAAACATTGAAGTAAAATATCTGAAAGCTCACTTTCCTCAAAGTTTTTTTCCGAACTATTTAGCATAAAAGAAAGAAAAGGAAAATAAAATTAAACAAACCAAAAACATCCAACACAATAGTTTTTGAAACAAAAATGCAGTTTTACGTTTTGAAATTTTTTTCGAAAATACAAAGAGCCGCTTATTGCACAATTGCATAGTCATTT
>JAWDGP010003258.1:0-140076 GCA_033675545.1 Elysia crispata | reverse complement strand
ATAATGTTACATAACTTGTTTGCCAAACTCAGATATCATGTGGTGTGACAACTGCAGGTAGGTAAGAAGAACCATGCCTCCCTCCATCCAGCACCTTGAGGTGGTACAGATATTCTGTTTAGTCAAACATTATCAAAACAAACATTTACAGGTTTCTCACTTTCACCCACACTGTCTCCACACAGCTCCAAAGTTTGGGAATGCTCAATTGATAAACGGTCCGCCGGAGAAGCAGCTGACTGAGAATTATGCCTCACTTGAATTGAATATGAGCCGCATATTGGATCCCAGTCAAGGAGAAATCAAAGATGTGGGCTTGCTTGTTTGTATCAATCGTGAAGGCAACAAACCATGTGGAGGTAAGGGATGCATACTTGGTTTCCTTGGAAAGTCTTACTAAAGGATCATTTGTTAGAGGATATTGGTCTTAGTAGTCTGCCATTGAGCAAAGCTCACATTTTCTAGAGCCCAAGGGTATATGTGTGTCTCCACTCATCCATTTATTTGTAAATCTCATCTTTAAAGTGCTCGAATTGATGTGATAAAACTCAGCTCTGCCTTGATGGTGTCAGCTAAAGGATTCTCTGTGATTGATATGTTGATTTGTGAACTCAAAAATGTTTAAATATAATAGAGGTTATCATTCTTATGCAGAGCCCTAGTAGTTTTTCTCATAGCTTCCAGGGTCTATTAAATTTTATATTATTTAGGAGATTAAAATCATGCCATTTAAAGTTTACTTTAATCCCCATTAGGCTTGGCTCTATTAACATATATGGGAGAGAAAACTTTTTAAATTTATACTCGGTGATTTTCCCCCCCTTTTTACAGGTTGAAATACTTTGTGGTTTGATGTCAAATCTCGTACAAGCTATTTCTATACCTTTTTTTTTTTAATTTTTTAATTTCTGTTGCTTTCCCAGTTTTATTTTTTTTTATTCCTTAGTTTTCATATAACTTTTGTATTTTGATTGTAATAAATATTGAAGGGACTTTCAATTTTATATGACTTTGAAGATATTGACCAGCGTTGATTCAAATGTTTGAATGATGTATAACATACATTGTCATCAGTTGCCTTGCCTCAACCATTGCAACAGGTTTTGTCACCTGATATTTTGGATGGACAATGCTGCTTACCTTTTCTTTATGTTAAATATAGTTGAAGAATTGAACATTTGATTTCTATTGATTAAATCAGCTCTTTTTAATATTGCTTTTTATTTCTCAGGCTTAGTATACTGATCCTCAATTTGGTACTATTATTAAAAAAAAAAAAGCTCTAGTTGATTGTTTCAAATAATTTAAATAGCTAGCTTGATAAGTTGAAAAAAAAGTTTTGTTCTGTACCCACAGATCTACCTGACTCTCTAGGAAAAGCAAAGACATATTCAGAATCCAAGCAAAAAGATTTTCAAGACCCTTATCTTACAACTCCTTTAGACTGGCGGACAGGGCTAACAGGTGAGTGAATCAAAAGATTTTCAAGACCCTTATCTTACAACTCCTTTAGACTGGCGGACAGGGCTAACAGGTGAGTGAATCAAAAGATTTTCAAGACCCTTATCTTACAACTCCTTTAGACTGGCGGACAGGGCTAACAGGTGAGTGAATCAAAAGATTTTCAAGACCCTTATCTTACAACTCCTTTAGACTGGCGGACAGGGCTAACAGGTGAGTGAATCAAAAGATTTTCAAGACCCTTATCTTACAACTCCTTTAGACTGGCGGACAGGGCTAACAGGTGAGTGAATCAAAAGATTTTCAAGACCCTTATCTTACAACTCCTTTAGACTGGCGGACAGGGCTAACAGGTGAGTGAATCAAAAGATTTTCAAGACCCTTATCTTACAACTCCTTTAGACTGGCGGACAGGGCTAACAGGTGAGTGAATCTGGGGAGAAAGATAGACCAGAGAAATACACATGCTGTCATTGAAAGTGTCTACCCTTGAAAACTCAAGTTTGTTCAAAACATTGCTTTTTCCATGATGTCTCTTCAAAAGTTCTTGCTAAGCTTCTCAATGAATATCCAAAAAGTGTGACCAATCAAAACCTGTGACTTTATTTCAACTGCATCTTTACCAGTTTATTTGTTGTTGTTTTTTTTACTCCAGAGATATTTGATTCTATGGGCAAGACCAGATTTATAAATTTGAGAGTTTGACCAATGAGGCAGTTGAAGCTTTCATTTAAATTTGATGTTTGCACAGCAGCATGATTTATGATAACTGTTTATTCAGATCAGTTTTTAGTCTCTCCTGATAGATAATCTTGTTTGAACTTTCAAGATTAACATTTTCACAGATGAGAGAGAGAGAGAGAGAGAGAGAGAGAGAGAGAGAGAGAGAGAGAGAGAGAGAGAGAGAGAGAGAGAGAGAGAGAGAGAGAGAGAGAGAGAGAGAGAGTGAGAGAGAGAGAGAGAGAGAGAGTGAGAGTGAGTGTTTGCTTGCTTTCATGAAGAAATTCATTTTCTTTTACATCATAAATCATCTGTCCTTTATTTTCAATTCTTGTGCAGTATTAAAAAAAATGAAACATTATGGAATATAAATTGTGATATAGTGTTACATGAGATACATTTCTTTCATGTTTTTATTGTACCAAACAATTATTATTAAAGCGCAAAATATTATTGGTTATAAGATGGAGGAAACATGTCTAAATATTTTAAAAATCAAAATATCTCATGTATACAGCCTGCCACTTTGTTTATGTAATCATAACAAATTTTCGTTTATTGTGGAATTTACATAAAGGTGCCGTGAAAACTAAATTTCTAAGAGTTTGAGATCAAGTAATACAAATCTAAGAAAGAAAAATATGGAAATGGAATGGCTTATAGATTTTAAAAATAATAAGAAATCTGTTCAAGCTCTATGATCAACTTTACATCTTATAAATTTCTCAAAGAATTTGATACAGTTGGCAGAATAGGGCAGTAAGATGGGATCCTGTTCCACCAATCACATGCACAGTTAGGGATAACACTTTACTGACAAAGCTATCTACCTCATCCCCACAATACAATTTTTATTCTGCTAAAGAAAAAATTTTATAGATTCAACTTGCTTTAGACATATGATAGTTTTATTAACTTAATACTTTTCTCTCAACTTTAGAAGAGGCAAAGTATTCCTTTAATGTGGGGGATGATCAAACATGCTCACAAGGCTACTGCAATGGACCTCTGCCAGATGGAGTTTCTGTGGAGTAAGTCATTGTTTTTTTAAATCAATATTTTTTTGCTTGGACCCTTCAAATGGATACAATAGTAAATAATAATGTTTTTACATATTTAATTTTAGAAACATCTTTTTGTTGAAAAATAAATTCAGTTGAAAGACACTTCTTAAATATTTAAACAAATCTTTTTTTCTTCATAAAAATCACCCAACAAAGAATGAATTTTTTATAAACTTTGGCTTACAAAACAATTTTATTTTGTAAATTATTTATTAAAGCTCTCCTCCCTATGGCTGGATTTTCCGGTATCATTTAGCACAAATTTTTTTAGCTGATATCGCATATTATAGCTGTGATCTTTTGAAGAATATTGCTAACGATTTATAATTTGCATGCAATTGATCTTTCACACTTCAAAGGGAGGGCATTGTTTTTAGGGAGAGTCTTCTTGGCATATCATGCATTGGTTTTCTCACTCTCAGATAGAAGGGTAATCAGTAGCAATCAATCAATTAAAGAAGAGCCAAAGAATTTCTTCCAAGTGGTACAGACTATAGACAAGTAGAATGCAACTTGGGCAAAGTTTTGAATCTTTGTACATTTTAAATAGGTTGTTACTTACCAGCATAATTAAGAAAGTCCCAAAATATAATCATCGTAGTCAATAAACCTAAACTCAGAGCTATGTACACAGATTTTTTTTCTCTTTATTTGTAAAAAGTTTGCACAAGTTTTCACCAAACTAAAACATATGAAGTTTTGAGTTTGTTAGAAAAAAATTTATTTTACTTCTAGTTGTCTGCTTCTTGTACCTACAAGGTAATACTGGTCTACTTTTTTTATGCCTAAAGGACCAATGTTTGTGAATAGAACCCTCGCATTTGAGCGGTTTTGTGGACAAGAGATGTATACACTGGTGTAACATAATATTCATGTGAATTTTGAATTCCCCTCAGAATCACTGTTATTGCCTGTACTGATGCGGGTTGTTCCAAGAGTATTGCCACAACCTATCAAACGAAAGGTAAAAGTTGCAGAGAAAGTATGATCATGCCTATCCATAGCCAAACTTGAATATTTATTACCACTCTCTTAACTTGAGTTAGGTGGAGGGATCTGATAAGTTTGAGGAACCATAGAAAGTGAGATTTTATTTATAAAACTGATAAGTCACCGGTTGTAACGCTAGACAAGACATTTCTTTATCTCATTGTGTGATCAGGAGAAGGTCGTACCCTCTCAGAAAAAAAATGGATTCTGAATGCTTTACTGGAGGTTTATATAATAGTTATGCTAATGAAAATCACCTCTAATGGATTGTCGTTCATTTTTTCATGGAATTATTATTATATCTTGTATATAACTTGATGTGTTATTTACATTTCTCTCTCTTTCATGTAGCTCCCTCTGATGATGATGCGCCTGTGGCAGCAATTGTAGGTGGAATTATCGCAGTCATCATTATTGTTGTGCTTATCATTCTCGGTGCACTCTTCTTATGGCGAAGACGAAGAATTCCAAGGGCCAAGAGTAGAGAGTAAGTTAACTTTTACATGTTAAAAGAAGGTCTGCATTGCATTTAGATGTGCACTACTTGGCAGTAGGGTACATTGAATGTAGAGCTGCAGTATGTGCCGGTAAGATAGTTTTGACTCAATGAGCAGCATGAAGTTGTTATAGGATAGTGTTGTGGGGTTCAGTGTGGTGATTCTGCTGTAAGCGGTAATAGTATTGTCATTGATGTGCACTGTAGCAGCAGGAGAGTGTTGACGGTATAACAGGGTATAACAAAACTTTAATTTCAGTAATTTACTTTAAGTGAGCAGTGTTAGAAGGATGATCATGGAGCTTTAGCATGTGGTAATCAGATGCAACTACTCATATTCAGCCCTAGAAGCAACTACTAAGTGCAGTGTGGTTACAACTTCCACAGGTAAAGGTTGCAGACAACCCAAGGGACAGGCATGGTTTAATTCACTTCTATCGCGCTACCAGGTCATCCAGGCCTGGGCTTAAAGCAGAATCTTTGTATTGTCAATCCAATGTTCTTTCAAATAAACTAGTAGCTATGAAAAATAGCAATAGTGTTCAGAGCTGGATTATGTGCAAGTAAGGTAGGCATGGGGGCTCAGTATGTGGCAGTGAGATTGTCTTGAATCTGCAGGCTTTTTCAAAAGCTACAACATATTGCAGTGAGAGCTCATTACATTTCAGCTAAAGTATCTTTTTTTAAATAAAGTTTGTGGTGTAGCTAACTCAAAGAGTTTTTATGAATGACATTTTGTTTGCTTCTTATATTTAATGAGAAGAAAAGGTTAACTTTCGTTTTCATGCTTTAATTTTACTTTCTGTTGTTTTGTTTTTTTCCAGCCCAGCCATTGCAGAACCCGAACCTTTTATTCGCAAAGAAAGGTGAGCTTTGTTTTATGATGAAATCACCTTTGTTAGTCATATTTATGATCTCACTTAACATTGTTTTAGATATATACTTCAATATAAAGCCATACGTACAATATCTGCATCTTAGATTTCTTCAACATTCTTTAAGTCTATATAACAATGAAAGCTAACAATATTTACTGGTTTCAGGAATATCTTAGAATCTGTACTTTTACAAATGTGTCAGCTCTAGTTTATGTGCAGATTGCCATATATTTCTTTTACATTCGGTTTAAGATGAAGCCCCAAGTGATATAATTACAATTGCAGTTCAACCATAACATAATGCTGTTCATAACTTTACACTTCCATGGATTTCATTTAGATCTGGTTTCTAATGAAACCTTCAGGTTTAAATCAATCTAGAGTCGTTGTTTTTCTGTTTAAAAACTATGAGAACTTTGTATCCACCCATCCATTTAAGTATTCGTCGAAACATTGGATAAATTTTGTTATTTTGTTAGGTCCTAAGAACTGAAGATTTGAAGCCAGAAGCAATTGTCCTTTTCTTTTTGTCCATTAATGGTCTAGGTTTAGATAAATGATTAGTTCTGTCTACAATCTAACTGACTCATCCTCTCTATATAACCTGTGCCTCCCAATATTTCTCATGTTTCTACAAATATTCATCATTGTTTGTTGCTCACTTGTTCTGCTTCTTCCTTCAGACCTGTGAACGTAAGAAACTTCAGCAACGAAATAGCCAGGTACCACAAGGATTCTAACATGCTCTTTCAGGACGATTTTGATGTAAGAAAACAATGAGAAAAGAGAGTAAGAAAAACTTCTTCACATGTTCAGATCGGGAGGTAGGAACATTAGGACAAGACATAGATAGAAACAAATCATTCACACACGTGTGGAACAAGAAGTAAGAACATCAGTAGAAGACACAGATAGAAACAAATCATTCACACACGTGTGGAAGACATAGATAAAAACAAATTTTTCACACATATTTAAAACACGTGGTAATACATCAGGAGAAGACACAGTTAGAAAGAAATTATTCACACATATATGGAACACACGGTTAAAACATCAGGAGGAGACATAGAAACAAATCATTCACACACGTATGGAACAAGAGGTAAGAACATCAGGAGAAGACATAGAAACTAAACATTCACTCACGTATGGAACAAGAGGTAAGAACATCAGGAGAAGACAGAGATAGAAACAAATCATTCACACACGTATGGAACAAGAGGTAAGAACATCAGGAGAAGACATAGAAACTAAACATTCACACACGTTATGGAACAAGAGGTAAGAACATCAGGAGAAGACAGATAGAAACAAATCATTCACACACTTGTGGAACAAGAGGTAAGAACATCAGGAGAAGACATAGAAACTAAACATTCACACACGTATGGAACAAGAGGTAAAAACATCAGGAGAAGATAGATAGAAACAAATCATTCACACACTTGTGGAACAAGAGGTAAGAACATCAGGAGAAGACATAGAAACTAAACATTCACACACGTATGGAACAAGAGGTAAGAACATCAGGAGAAGACAGAGATAGAAACAAATCATTCACACACGTATGGAACAAGAGGTAAGAACATCAGGAGAAGACAGAGATAGAAACAAATCATTCACACACGTATGGAACAAGAGGTAAGAACATCAGGAGAAGACAGAGATAGAAACAAATCATTCACACACGTATGGAACAAGAGGTAAGAACATCAGGAGAAGACATAGAAACTAAACATTCACAGACTTGTGGAACAAGAGGTAAGAACATCAGGAGAAGACACAGTTAGAAAGAAATTATTCACACATATATGGAACACACGGTTAAAACATCAGGAGGAGACATAGAAACAAATCATTCACACACGTATGGAACAAGAGGTAAGAACATCAGGAGAAGACATAGAAACTAAACATTCACTCACGTATGGAACAAGAGGTAAGAACATCAGGAGAAGACAGAGATAGAAACAAATCATTCACACACGTATGGAACAAGAGGTAAGAACATTAGGAGAAGACATAGAAACTAAACATTCACACACGTATGGAACAAGAGGTAAGAACATCAGGAGAAGACAGATAGAAACAAATCATTCACACACGTATGGAACAAGAGGTAAGAACATCAGGAGAAGACATAGAAACTAAACATTCACACACGTATGGAACAAGAGGTAAGAACATCAGGAGAAGACAGATAGAAACAAATCATTCACACACTTGTGGAACAAGAGGTAAGAACATCAGGAGAAGACATAGAAACTAAACATTCACACACGTATGGAACAAGAGGTAAAAACATCAGGAGAAGACAGATAGAAACAAATCATTCACACACTTGTGGAACAAGAGGTAAGAACATCAGGAGAAGACATAGAAACTAAACATTCACACACGTATGGAACAAGAGGTAAGAACATCAGGAGAAGACAGAGATAGAAACAAATCATTCACACACGTATGGAACAAGAGGTAAGAACATCAGGAGAAGACAGAGATAGAAACAAATCATTCACACACGTATGGAACAAAAGGTAAGAACATCAGGACAAGACATAGAAACTAAACATTCACACACTTGTGGAACAAGAGGTAAGAACATCAGGAGAAGACAGAGATAGAAACAAATCATTCACACACGTATGGAACAAGAGGTAAGAACATCAGGAGAAGACAGAGATAGAAACAAATCATTCACACACGTATGGAACAAGAGGTAAGAACATCAGGAGAAGACAGAGATAGAAACAAATCATTCACACACGTATGGAACAAGAGGTAAGAACATCAGGAGAAGACATAGAAACTAAACATTCACACACTTGTGGAACAAGAGGTAAGAACATCAGGAGAAGACATAGATAGAAACAAATCATTCACACACTTGTGGAACAAGAGGTAAGAACATCAGGAGAAGACATAGAAACTAATAATTCACACACTTGTGGAACAAGAAGTAAGAACATCAGGAGAAGACATAGATAGAAACAAATCATTCACACACTTGTGGAACAAGAGGTAAGAACATCAGGAGAAGACAGAGATAGAAACAAATCATTCACACACGTATGGAACAAGAGGTAAGAACATCAGGAGAAGACATAGAAACTAAACATTCACACACTTGTGGAACAAGAGGTAAGAACATCAGGAGAAGACAGAGATAGAAACAAATCATTCACACACGTATGGAACAAGAGGTAAGAACATCAGGAGAAGACAAAGATAGAAACAAATTATTCTCACATGTGTGGAATAAGAGGTAAGAACATCAGGAGGAGACATACATAGAAACAAATCATTCACACACGTGTGGAACAAGATATGTAGTGATACTAGGAGAAGAGACAAAGGTATCTATTCACATGTTTAGATCAAGATGTAGTAATACTAGAAGATACAGAGATACCAATTTATATGTGTAGATCAGGGTGTAGTAATACTATAAGGTAACGAGATATCTAATCATATGTTTAGATCAGGATGAAGGAATACTAGAAGAGACAGAGATACCTATTCAGGTATTTAGATCAGGATGTGATAATACGAATAGAGACAGATACACATTCACTTGTTTAGATCAGGATGTAGTAATACTAGAAGAAACAGAGATACCTATTCACTTTTGTAGACCATGATGTGGTAATACTTAGAGAGACAGAGATACCTATTCACATGTTTAGATCAAGATGTAGTAATACTAGAAGAGACAGAGATACCTAATTTTATGTTTAGATCAGGATGTAGTAATACTAGAAGCGACAGAGATATCTATTCATATGTTTAGGTCAGAATGCAGTAATTCTAGAAGTACAGAGATACCTATTCACATGTTTACATCAAGATTTGTTAATACTTGAAGATACAGAGGTACCTATTGACATGTTTAGATCAGGATGTAATAATACTAAAAGGAACAGAGATACATAATCATATGTTTAGATCAGGATCTAGTAATACTAGAAGCGACAGAGTATCTATTCACTTGTTTAGATCAGGATATAGTAATACTAGAAGAACCAGAGATACCTATTAACGTTTTTAGACCAGGATGAAGTAATAATAGGAGAGACAGTGAAATCTCAATAATATAAGGAGAAGAGACAGAGATACCTATTCACATGTTTAGATCAGAATGTAATAACACAAGTAGAGACAAGTACATATTCACATGTTTCAATCAGGATATAGTAATGATAGAAAAGTCAGAGATACCCGTTCACATGCTTAGACCAGGTTGTAGTTATACTTGGAGAGACAGATACCTATTCACGTGTTTAGATCAGGATGTAGTACTACTAGAACAGACATAGGTACCTATTCACGTTTTTAGACCAGGATGAAGTAATTCTAGGAGAGACAGTGTTACCTATTCACATGTTTAGATCAGGATATAGTACTAGTAGGAAAGACAGAGATACCTATTCACATGTTTAGATCAGGATGTATTACTAGTAGGAAAGACAGAGATACCTATTCACGATCTTAGAACAGGATGTAGTAATACTTTGAGAGACAGAGATACCTATTCACCTTCTTAGAACAGGATGTAGTATTTTTTAAAAAGTAATACTTTGAGAGACAGTGATACCTGTTCACGTTTTCAGATCAGGATGTAGTAATACTAGAAGAGACATAGATACCTATTCACGGTTTTAGACCAGGATGTCGTAAAATTAGAAGAGACAGAAATACCTATTTACCTGTTTAGATAAAGATGCAGTCATGATGGAAGGGACAGAGATACCTAATCTTATGTTTAGATCCGGATCTAGTAATACTAGAAGAGACAGAGATACCTATTCACATGTTTAGATCAGGATGTGGTACTACTAGGAAAGACAGAGATACCCATTCACGTTCTTGAACTGGATGTAGTAATACTTGGAGAGACAGAGACACTAATTCACATGTTTAGATCAAGATGTAGTAATACTAGAAGAAGAGACAGAGATACCTATTGCCATATTTAGATCAGGATGCAGTAATACGAGGAGAAGGGACAGAGGTACCTAGTACCTATTCACACATTTGGATCAAGATGTAGTAATACTAGAAAAGACAGAGATACCTATTTACATGTTGAGATGAGGATTAACTATAAGAAGAGACGTATTCACATGTTTGGATAAACATATATTTATACTAGCAGACAGAGATCCAAATTCACATGTTTAGATCAAGAGATAAAGTAATACAAGGAGAAGAGACAGAGATACCTATTCCTATGTTTGATAAGAATGTAGTAATACTAGAAGATACAGAGATACCTATTTACATATTTAGATCAGGATGTAGTCTTACTAGAAGGGACAGATATACTTATTTACATATTTAGATCAGGATGTAGTCTTACTAGAAGGGACAGAGATACCTATTTACATATTTAGATCAGGATGTAGTCTTACTAGAAGGGACAGATATACTTATTTACATATTTAGATCAGGATGTAGTCTTACTAGAAGATACAGAGATACCTATTTACATATTTAGATCAGGATGTAGTCTTACTAGAAGGGACAGAGATACCTATTTACATATTTAGATCAGGATGTAGTCTTACTAGAAGGGACAGAGATACCGAATCTTATGTTTTGATCAGGATCTAGTTATACTAGAAGAGACAAGGATACCCCTTCACCTATTTGAATCAGGATGTACTAAGACGAAGATACAGAGATACCTGTTCACATGTTTAGATAAGGATGTAGTAATACTAGAAGAGACAAGGTATTTTTTCACTTTTTTAGATCAGGATATAGTAATACTAGAAGAGACAGAGATACCTATTCACATGTTTAGACCAGGACATAGTACTAGTAGGAAAGACAGAGATACATATTCACTTTCTTAGAACAGAATTTAGTAATTCTTGGAGACACAGAGATACCTATTCTCGTTTTTAGATCAGGATGTAGTAATACTAGAAGAGACAGAGATACCTATTCACCTGTTTCGATCAGGATGTAGTAGTACTTGGAGAGACAGAGATACCTATTCACATTTTTAGACCAGGATGAAGTAATACTAGAAGAGACAGAGTTACCTATTCACATGTTTTCGATCAGGATGCAGAACTGGTAGGAAAGACAGAGATACCTATTCACCTTCTTAGAGCAGGATGTAGTAATACTTGGAGAGACAGAGATACCTATTCATATATTTAGATCAGAATGTAGTAATACTAGAAGATACAGAGATACCTATTTACATGTTTAGATCAGGATGTAATCTTACTAGAATGGACAGAGATACCGAATCTTATGTTTAGATCAGGATCTAGTAATGCTAGAAGAGACAGAGATACCTATTCTTGTATTTGGATCAGGATGTACTAATACAAGAAATACACCTATTCACTTGTTTAGATCAGGATCTAGATATATAAGGAGAGACAGAGATACCTCTTCATATTTTTAGATCAGGATGTAGTAATACTTGGAGAGACAGAGATACCTATTCATATTTTTAGATCAGGATGTTGTAATACTTGTTGGAGAGACAGCGATACCTATTTGTGTGTTTTGATCAGGATTTAGTAATACTTGGAGAGACAGATACATACTCACGTGTTGAGATCAGGATGTAGTTATACTAAAAGAGACAGAGATAGCTAATAACATTTTTAGACCATGACGTAGTAATACTTATAGAGATAGAGCTAGCTATTCATATGTTTAGACCAGGATGTAGTAATACTAGAAGAGACAGAGATACCTATTCACATGTTTAGATCAGGATGTAATAATACAAGGAGAGACATACATATTCTCATGTTTAGATCAAGATGTAATACTACTAGTAGAGACAGAGATACCTATTCACATGTTTAGATTAGGGTGTAGTAATACTAGAAGAGACAGAGATACCTATTCTCATGTTTAGATTAGGGTGTAGTAATACTAGAAGAGACAGAGATACCTATTCTCATGTTTAGATCAGGGTGTAGTAATACTAGAAGAGACAGAGATACCTATTCATGGTTTAGATCAGCATGTAGGAACATTTAGGTAAAGAAACTGATAGATCATTTTTAAATGAGGAGATAGGGAACATTCATTTGAAGAGACAGATATGCTTTGTTTTGGAAGAGGTCATAGGGGCAACAGAAGTTCAAGTTAAAAATATTTCAATTAATTAGAAGGAGAGGGTATTTGAATTAGAAAGGAGAAAGGATAGGACTGTTAGGATTTTCCATTCATTTTCTAAAATAAAGGATCATCAGGTTAGAAAGGTTCTCCTGCAAAAGTAACAAAAATAATACTTAGAACCATAATCTCTTGCAAGGTATGATTGATTGGTCATTTGTACAAGCTTAGGTCACTTTTAGCAGTGATCTCAGTTGTAAACTTTTCATTCTTTTGAAATGGTCTAAATGATGTAGATCAATTGACATGTTTTTTTATATTTGTTTATAAATGTGTACCTCAGTAGGAAGCTGTTTCATCTATCATTGTCCTTTTTATTATTAGTGTAAAGTAACCAATTTTTCATTTGTGCCCATTTTATTGCAGAGCAGGTTTCTGCCTTGAGTGTGCTGTGTTTAGGTCTTTTCATATGAATCCCACTTTGAACTTTTTGCCTAATATCTCTTTACTAGTTGTGGACAATTCATTTTTTACATTTGTCTGCACATGATATGACTCGCGATTGGCATTAAAGTATTTTCAATGTTACTGATACAAGAAGTATTGGGCCTTGGATGTTGAAACTTTTTTTTTATCAGTGATGTTTTCATAACTTATTGTATATATTTTATTACAGGATATCAAGAAGCTGTCTGGAGATCTCAAGAGCAGCTCAGATGAAGCCAAACGAGAGGAAAACAGAGTGAAGAACAGATATGTCAACATTCTGCCATGTAAATTTGATATACTGCAGATCCTCTGCCCATCTTGTTACCTCTGCTCAATGCTTTTAACTTATTTTAATTCTAGTTAATACATTTTCTTGTTCATTAGTTTCTCCCTGAACCTACTCGTATTACCAACAGAAAACATGCAATTGTAATGTGAAAAATATCTATCACATAATGGACTGTATTTCCATGTAAACTTTCATGTGTCAAGAGCATATGTATGAATGGAAAAGTAAATCTTTAAGATCAGCACTGGTATATGGAAAAAGCATTGAAAGTTTGCTAACTTGAAAGGCAAAATGTTAAGAATCAACACTTTTCCCTGGCACTTACAATGTGCTTTGAATGTGAAAGGCTTGGCACTATTTGTTTGTGATTTTTTTGAGGTGTATGAAACGAACTGTAGAGCATAAGAATCATTTGATAATTCAGCAGAAATAGCTAGAATACAATATGCTTTGCTCAGAGTTGTTTTTTGTCCATCTTGAATGATCATTTTGAGAAGCTATGCATTTCTAATGCAAAGAAATGAAAATTGGAGACACACTCAGCCTGACTTCCTTCAGCTTTCCTAGCTTTTTCATGTTTGTTATTTTTTTGTGCTGGTAGTAAGACGATAGCCCTTATTTTTTACTTTCATCAGTCACTGAAACAGAGGAAAAAAGATGGTTTAGTTGGCAGTGGAGGAGGATTCCTTAACTGAGTAGGTACTGGCAAAAATTATTCATATTTGTATGTTTGTCTATTTTTTCAGATGACCAGAGTCGAGTGAAACTCTCCATTCATCCAGATGAACCAGAAACCATGGATTTCATCAATGCAAACTATATCCCGGTAAATCTTAGCAAGAGAAAACAACCTCAATAGCTTTACGAGCATCTTCTTTCATGTACTAAAAGACAGTTTGTTAGATTTTGTCTGAGACAATATGATTTGTTCGATTAAACTGTGGTTTTAGATATTAGGATAAATCAGATTAATGATTTAAAATTCAATTATGGCATGATGAAACAGTTTGAGACCAATGCTAAGAGTATAGTGGTGTAAAAAGTTTCGACCACATAGAATTTTTTTTTAATTATTATTACAACAGTTAGAGTAGTGTTAGAGGTGTTATTTTCCACCTCCCTTGCTTAAGTTTATCTCATATTTTCTGAAGGGCTTTAACTCAGTGAGGGAGTATATAGCTACTCAGGGACCAATGTACTGCACAATACCTGACTTCTGGCGCATGATGTGGGAGCAGAATAGCAGGATCATCGTCATGCTCTCAGACCTGCAAGAGGCTGGAAAAGTAAGTGTGATGAATGAAATATCACTCAGTTTAGGTATTGAAAAGTTTTACATGTTTTTACTCACGTTAAAGATTGTTATTGAAACTTTTTCTGCCTTCTGAATAAAGAGTTTTAAATATTTGAAAAGCATCAAGATTGGTGCTATAAGCTTGTGTTAAATATAATATTATGTTATGTTTTTCCGATTACTTAAATAAGCTAGAAACTTACCTTGTACATTTGTTTTAGGAAGTCTCCAAAGCAGGTCTTATCATTTTGGCATTGGTACAATATTGTTAATATAATCTAGTTTTGAAGTTTGAAATTATATTGATAAGGGGTGAGGGTCATTCCTCTTTCTTGTTTACCATCAAACATTAGACGTAAATAAATACTTTAGAATCCATAAAGGCCGCAATTAGGTTTAATTACAACCTCAATTTTAATGACTTAACAAATGTCTTCTTAATGGTTCTCTACTTTATATGGAGGTAAGGCTGCAATTTTCACCATATGAATGTTGTATTGTTAGCATCATACAGCTTAAACTTTTGGAAGCTTCAAATTTCTTATTGTTGATTCTTAATTTTTGTCTGCTAAAATTATGCCATTTTGATCAAAGGCTACTGAGAATAAGCTTTGAATGAATGTAGATAAAACAATTAGCAAAATTGTCTTGTAAGTATTTTCAATGGGTTTTTAGGTCAGGAGCTACTGAAAACTTTTTTAAAATTTCATAGGGAGAACAAAAAGACTTATTTTTTTTTGTTTATTACATAATTTTTTAGATTAAACAAAGCTTTTATAAATCTGATTTCTGCGCAAATGACATCTCTGCATTAAATCCTAGCCATTTAAAAATGACATCATTTTCTGCAATTGATTAATCTGTTTCAATAATTCACCTGCATTCTGTTCACTTGCCTCTAGAAAATCTGCTTTTCTGGAATGATTCTATTTATCCAGCAGGTTTATGGTTATGTAATATGGCATGATTTTGCCCTAGCTTGCAGTGGCCTCAACTTTCATTCTCCATCAATCAACTCAGCATGTTACATTAGTCATTTCAGATATCACCACTCTGTATATATCTCTAGCTCATTCAAATTCTAACTTTCTGAAAGTGACTAAATATTTCAGATATCAGCACAGGGATGTAGCTCTAGCTTGCATTACTCTAATTTGACACTAGCTAACTCAGATTGTAACATTCTGAATGTATCTTGAGCTATTTCAGATATTACTGCTCGATATGTGTATCATGGTTTATATAATATCGTATTGTATGTTACTTAAGCTAATTCAGATGTCTCTGCTATATATGTGTTTCTGGTTATCTCAAACTGTATCACTCTATATTAGCTTACTCAGATTGTGTCACAAAGTGTTAGTGCATGCAGCCAAGATCTTTTGTTTCATGACTGATTTGCAGAATGGTATTTTGCAGAGAAAGGTGGATCTTTACTGGCCAGAGAACCTCAATGAGCCCATCAACTATGGCAACATTGTTGTGGAGATGACAAATTTCTCGCAGCTCAGAAAATATACCATCAGAAACTTTATCATGTCCTTGGTAAGCCACAATACTGTTTCTTTTTGTTTTTTTACTGTCCTAAAATATTTAGTATGTTTTTAATAATATCTAGGTCTTTATTTATCACAAGCATGGTCGCCCGTTTAAATGAACAGGTGGGAAATACAACAATATTGCAGAAATGCTAATTTTGCACACACAAAAAACAACAAAAAAAAACGATATATCCTCCAGAGCCATACCAAAACTTTACAACAATGAAGACTACTATTAGGTGGGGAAGACTACTGCAATAAAGAAAAGCAAGTTTTATCATGATAACAGATATAATTATCGCCTCCAGAGCCAAAGAAAAGTACAGGACCACTCATTGTACAGTTTTAAAATATAAAATATTGATGATCCCTTATAGATACAATGTAGTGCTCGACCTCAAGTGGTGAAAAAGTGCTCTCCGATACAAAGTATAAAAAAACGTTCAACTACTGAGCCAATATTACAGCGGGAAAATTTTTAGGCCTGGGATTTTTTAAAATTTATTGGACCACCCTGACAATTTAATATTATGGCTTACCATTAATGTCTCTACAGTTCCTTGGTGACAATTAATTGATTTCGCCGATATCTTAGATTAAAAAAAAAGGGTAGATCTAGATCTAGAAGTACTAAATGTATGCAAAAAAAAAGCGGAAGTGGTGTTTACATTGGCAACAGGTTTTTTTTTAATATATTTGTATTTAGGTAATAACAATTATTTATTTTAAAAGCATTATTCGCTTTGAAAATTATAAACTGCTAACAGCAGTCTTTTAAATGTTATTTGGTTCATTATAACAAATTTGGCAAACAATTTTGGTGAATTAATTACAATAAAAATATAATGAACTTTAGAGCAATTTTTAGCCTAAATTCTAAACTTTACATGAATTTTTTGGTGCGACACCGATCTTGGCAGATCAAAATTCAGTCAACTTCATCATTGTACATTGAGTGGTTTTGGAGGAGATAGCGGAGAAAGAAATCAAAGTTGCTTTTTTTATATAGATTACAGGTATGATTACTTCAATTGAACTTATGTGTAGTCAAGAACCTAATGTATAATCTTGCAAAGGATGACAATGGCCATAGCACAAAACGTGCGTTAGCTATGGTCCATGTAGGTTTTTGAGGAACTTGCGGAGTAAAATGGTTTTTACGGCAACAAAAAAAAAAAAACTCTATGAATTTTTGCAAACATGCATAAACCACTGCAATAAACGTAAATTTGAAATTAAAACCAGTAGAGATAATACATGCTCTCGGTTGAGAAATAGTAATCTATCTTATAAAGGAATTTTCATAAATATGGCATGGACTAGAAGCAACACACTAAGAAGAAAGAAGTTGTTTTTAATACTTCACATGATAAAAATTGCTACGAAGGGAAGGGGGAAGGGCCATCTTTGGGAGCATTAAAAAATGATCCAGATGATTTATAGTCAAAAAAAGGCAGACACTAATATCCAGGTGGATTAAGATACAATATTTTACATATTGTTGATTTCAAATTTTCACAAAGAGTGTAAGCAGGAAACGGATCTTTGACTGGCAAAGGAAATTTTATCAAGCAACTTTCAGATATAATTGTTTCTTCCTCAGGGAGACAATAAACCACGTAAGGTGACTCACTTTTTCCTGGCGGGCTGGATGGATTTTAGCGCGAATCTGAAATACTCTGATGTGCTGGAGTTTGCCAAGCTGGTGAGGCAGGAAGCAACACCTGCCAACAGTGGACCTATCACAGTGCACTGCAGGTAAACTAGTCCATACACCTAGCAGTCAAAGCCTAACAGATTTTTTTTTAATGATTTCATATTTTACACAGACATTATGTGAACTGAAGGGACTTCAGCAGTTTAAATATCCTTTTGTCAGGACTACAAAAGGATACTGTAATGATTGGGGGCAAAGGATGGTATGAAACTTGCTTTTTTTTCTAACTCTTATTTTTCTCACCAGTGCTGGAGTTGGTCGCACAGGTACGTTCATTGCCCTGGACTACTTTATGCAGCACCTAGATAGGCACGGTCTGGATGGAGAGATTGATATTTTCAGCTACGTCATGCGGATGCGCTACAACCGTCCAAGTATGGTGCAGGCTGAAACTCAGTACATTTTCATTTATGACGCTCTCGAGGAGGTATGCAAACACACAAGAAATGTCTCTAGAAACATTATTTGTCAGAAAAACATTTTAAAATTGTAAATGATATTAAATATTTTGCATATAATTAAAGTTGAAACTGTTGTATCTGGTCTGTAGCAAAATTTTAGAGAAGAGATGAGCTTTTGAAAAGTGGTTTTTTTTTTCATTGTTTAGTAAAAAAAATTTGTTTGTTGTTTAATTGTAAAAAATCATTGAAGGTTTTTTTCTTTGACTGAATTTTTTTTTAAGTTCTTGCTAGAAACAAACTGAATTAAGGTATTAAAAAAATGTAACCAATTACTTTTCTGGAAAATAGTAGTCTGAATAGATATGCAAATATTTTTAGATAATATCAAAGTTATCCACACAGATATACTTGTGACATTCTTTTTTACCTATATCAGTCAACACTTGATGAGTTTATTGCATTGGGGTCCAAATTCAACATCAGTTTACTCAAAGATCAAGTTATCCATTTAAAAAATACTATGATTCAGTGATCATAATCTCCCGTGGATCCACGGAAATCCGCGATTTTCACTCCTCTTTGCTTTTTTCCTCCTTATTCCTTCTTTTCTGTGATTGCCTCACTCGCGGAATTTTTCCTCCATCTATCGACAATACGATGCAGCGGTCTACCCAACCCGTATTCGATAGTCGAATTTCACGACTCTTCCGTCATTGTCATTGCCAAAATTGCTGGAAATTGCAATGTTAGCATGGGTCTTTATTTAGCGCTTGCGCGTCGCTTAAGACTTTGTTTAACCTCTTCAGTCTTCGCCTCGCTGGATTAGCGCTGTTTTCAATTGCCTCTGACCTGAGCTATCTATATATTTATTTAATCTAGAATCTAGATATTTCTAGTCCGTGCTAGATCTACCTCTAGATATCTAGAGCATTCATAATTTCATCATGAAGTAGCTGACAAAATCGGACGTTGTGAGAATAAAAGACTTAGATTCAAAAATCAAAAACAAATTTAGATTCATGTGGTTAGAGGATAGTTTAATCATCAAATCTAAGAAAGGTGAAAGTGTAACAATTTGTGTTGGTGATTCAATTGTTAAAGTGAACATAGTACATTCCAGGTAAAGTTTTGTGCTAATACTGTAATGATGTAATTATGGCAGTAAAAGTCGTGTTGCTATCATAGACCACCTTAAATTGGAAAACATGCCAGTGAGGTTGATCACAGGCAATCTAATTACACCCTTGGGACCCAGTTTTCCCAGAAAAATGCTCCTCCTGCTCTTTTTCCCCTGTTTAAGCCACCCCCACCACCACCCAAACAGCTCAATCCTGCTAAAGATCTCCATCCTCCTCCTGCTCTTTTTCCCCTGTTTAAGCCACCTCCACCACCACCCAAACAGCTCAATCCTGCTAAAGATCTCGATCCACCTCCTGCTGTTTTCCCCCTGTTTAAGCCACCTCCACCACCACCCAAACAGCTCAATCCTGCTAAAGATCTCGATCCACCTCCTGCCCCCAAACTCATCTCCCTTGTTGATCGCACTACAGATATGGTAGGATCTCTGAGATTTCTATCGTGGGTTTGGCACTTCTTACATTGTATTCTTCTTTTCGACTTTTCCTCATTGTAAACAATGATGATTAAGAGGATTAAAGAGAATATTAATGTTTCAGAGTTCGAAAACAGTGGAGCACACTTTTGTTTTGAATAAGTACTTCTGATTTGCAAAAGCAAAGTTAAAATTTATATGATTTTTTTTATCAGTATTAATCTGTAGTTGCTAATGCATTTTAGATTTATTCAAGGAAAACACAATTTCAATGTTTTTCTTGCGTATATTTTAAATCAGTTGAATAAAGAAACTTAACTACACTCATATATACTTATTTATATATTACTTCAATGTCTTTATGCTGTCTCACATATTATATTCATGCATTTGAAAAAACATACACACTAAAAATCTATTGAAACTTATTAAGATACTGAGATTACACCTTATACATTAGTACCAAGAAAAATTTACTCCAAATATTTCTCTCGTATGATCATTGTTTTGTGTGTGTTGGTGAGATTAATGACAACAACCATCAAGATGTAACAAATTTGATCTAGGGCTAGACATACTCCATGTTTGTCAGGATAAATGATTATTTGTGTGACACATTTGATACTGTTGTCAGATCACTCAATCCATGTGTGCTTTAGGCATTAAATTTTTGTGCTAATGAGAAAATAGATAAAAAAAAAAAATTTGTCTGGTGTAAAACATTGTTTGACATAGTAAATATTTGGGATACAGCACATTTAATCTTCATCTGTATAAACACATTTTTCATTGCAATTGGTAAGAACTAAATATTCTCATGTGATACAGTTAGCTTTCAAGAACACACAGGCACTCAGTCTCAGTGTGTTTTTGTTTGATGAAACTCTTTATATTCCATGTTAGTTACAACAAACATACTTCTTTTTATCTTGTGTGTTGTGTGGGCAGGTAATCAAGGAAAAGCTGGAGAAAGAGAAGGAAAAGCAGTATGACAATTTCCGTCCTAACAGTGACACATATGTCAATTTGAATGCACAGCCACAAGAGGAGAACATTTATGCTAATACAAATGGCCAAACTCAGCCGGATAATATGCACGTCTATGACAACCAAGCCTACGGTACATCTTTCTCTCCTTGAATTTTTTATTTTTCAACATTTACTGTTAAAGAGCAATTTAATGCAGGTGAATCTGCTCAATGTTGTAATCAAGCTCATGGTTTGCTTATTTGTTAAAGCAATAGGGTTGAAAGCCCCAGGTGTATAGGTTACGCAAACTTGGAACAGAGATGCCCATCGCAGCATGCCCCAGGTACTCACAACAAAACGTGATCAATTAAACAAATCAGGAACTGAGTAGGGATCCAACCTGACACTGTATTTTTGGGGGGCTGTTTTTATATCTGAAATGTGACGACTATTGAAATTATTTGTTTGATTTTTTTTTCTTCCTCTTCTAGCTCCAGATGAGATGGAGGACAGTAAACCACTGGAGGAGACTAAAACACCAACAACTGTCCTGTAGAACCAGTCTGTAAACACACTTCGCAGATAATTTTTAATTCAAAAGAGCGTGGGGAGAACTTTTTTGCTTTAGGATATTTTTATTTATCTTTCTGAAAGTTCTCTTGCAGGACTCCTAATAACTTCTCATGGTTTGATAAAGATTTTTACTTGATTATCTGTCTCCAAAGTTCATTCTCAGTGTATAAATGACGACATAAAATAGAACAAAAGAACAATTTCTTCCACAAAATGTTGATTTTGGCTGAATGACCACCAAGAAAGATATGCTTGGAAGTCTTAGTCAGTGTTCCAAGGTTTTGGGGTTTTTTTTTTTGCTTTTTTATCTATTTTTTTAGTCAAGCCATTCCTGTTTTTCCTCTAAATGCGGAGAGAACAAGAGAAAAATATTGTATCACCTTTTGTTAAAAGTAGTTAAAAACACCCAAGCTTGTGTAATGGGCGCAGAACCCATCGGGTGATTCTCAAGGAATCTCATGAGAATTGAAGTAGGCTGACCATTCATATCCTCTGTTTATATTCAACATTGTTCTTGTTGCTATGCCTGTACTTATTATACTAATGTGATATTTATACTCTCTCATCATGCTCCCCCCCAAAAAAAACAAAAACAAAAACCCAACAGAAAGTGATTGAAAACTCACAATGGTGAATCTAATGGTTTGTGAAAATTATGGTACATCATTTTTTTTCTCTTTGCTTTTTCAGCTTTCTTTTGGGGTTGGATTGGGTTGTTTGTATTTTCATACTGTATTTTTTTAAATTTTAATTTATTGTTAAATTTGTAGGAGTCTCTCTTTGTATTTCGTGGAGCAATGATTCAAATAGAAGGGAGAGAGAGAGAGGATTGAGAGATTTAGCACCTTCATATTTAATTGGATTAGCTTTCTTTGTAATATTATGATTTTTTTTCAAATGAAAGGTTTTCTTTTTGGTCAACATTGTAAACAGCACATAACACACTATTTTTTACCAAGTGCCTTTTTTATCACGAAGATGTAAAGTATTTTTCATGTTTTTTTTTTAAATTTTTTTTTCCAAGAGAGAATGAAAGAGAATGCCTTACAATATGGACCCTGCATGTACAAAATGTACTTGAAACTAGGTCTCTTTTGAAACAAGCATTGATATTGATCTCTGCTGCTGATAACAGGCCTGGGGACACAATGTTTTGTAGTGTATATTTTGGGCATGAAATATTTATTTATAGTGAACTCATTATGCTTCTGATGGCCCTGCTGGTTTGCCTTCCATTGCTCGTATAGTATCTCTTTTGGTCCTCCAAGATTTTATTTGGGTGTATTTGAAGCATATCATGATGAAATGTAAAACTAAAATGGATCATCTCCCTTTTCTATGTTCACATGTTGAATTGATTGCCTTTAATTGGAATTATACAGAAAGGAATTTTTTTTTCTATTTATTTGCTTGCAAATAGTCTACTCCTGATATATCTCTAGAACAGCTGTTCTAAATATTCTTTTTTACCAGCATGATAGATCCCTCTTTAGATTTTGTTTTAATGGAACTGGGTGACTGTGTAATTCAAACCTTAGCCCAAATTAAAGTTACATCCATTTCTTCAGGACTAGAGAAGTACCACATGGGTAGGTGTTTGACAGGTCAAGCTGTGAAAGTTAGTTTCAGTTCTGAGACCAAGTCAATGGCTGGTAGTGGACTGGTTGGTTTTTCTTCCATTGAGAGTGCAGCTCGAGAATGGGTGGATCGAACAACTTAAAAGAATACATTTTTCAACAGAATGTACAGTTCCCGCAGCTTCTAGTGAAGCAAAGTCCTTCACATGTTGCAGTCTTACACTCTGCAAAAGACTTTAACCCTCCCCTCCCCCTCCCCCATGTTTAAATTACTTCTGTAAAACTCAGAATTTGAATTGTTCCTTGTCCTGCAACAAATCAATATTTCCTCTGTTTCGTAATTTTCCAATTTTGTTGAAATTCCTGAATGAAGTGTACGTGATATACAAGGTTTTAGCAAAGCTGCAAGATACAAAATATTTTTGCCCTTATATTGAATGATAATATCCTTTCAAAATTGGAATGATCTTTTGTTTTCCATGTTCTTTTAAAAGTACGTATTGGATGTTATTTTTTTTAATCATTCCTTTAATCATGCCTTCATTTAATTCTATTCAGTTAGATATTGTAACTATTGGCTTTTTGTGATTATAAGAGGCTATTTTCGCTAGTTCTGTTATATATAAAATGGTGCGTAATAATCAACTTACATTGTGAACTGCATCTTTAACCAAAGAAAGCTACGCTTTTTTAGCCAATTTAATATACTTAACTTTATACAACTCGCTGTTTTATTGCAACAACTTACATTTCTCTTTTTCTTTTTATTAGTATGAAACAAAATATGTATAAATTGCTCTTATTATGCTTGCCCTTGTTCTGTTCTGCTCTGCCCTGGAAAAATTTTCCATGTTCCACACAGGAGACCCTTCTTCTGCAACCTGTCTTTCCTTCTATTTAATAGGGTTTATCATGAAATGTGTGTGTGTGTGTGTATCTTCTGTAACTCATATTTTACTCCTTTCACACCTTTTATCATTGTATAGCTGACATAACCACATCCTCACAATATATTTAGCTAATTATTTTTTTTTTATTTAGTTCTAGCCAGAGTTTGCAGAGATTAAAGCTGCATTTTTTTTGTTATTTATGGTTTTATAAATGTATATATATATATGTTGGAACTGTTTTTTTTTAAGAATATATATATATATTTATGTATATTTATGTTGGAACTATGGGTTTTTTTTTAAGAAAGGATATATATATATATATATGTTGGAGCTGGGTTGGTTTTTTTTTTTTTAAGAAAGGATGCCTATTTAGATACGGAGGTAGTTTGCAAAATGAACAATTAGGACACAGGTTGATTTTATTGAGCTTAGCTACTATTAATATTTAGAATGCAATGAAATGTTTATCGGGCAATACTTCAGAGAACTGTCATTCAATGACATTTGTATCTCAGTTTCTTTTTGTCATCAGTTACTACTGCCTGTAGATTTAAGTATTTACAATTGAACAACTAGTTTTTTGTTGGGTTTTTTTTAGCTGTACCAATATCTTTGGCTAGTGTTATTGCCATCTGTAAGTAAGTTTGCTCCTTTCTTTGTAGACTATCTTTTGTCAGTTTTCTACCTTCTCTGTATTTGGAGTGAGCATAAGTGGCTCGGAGGAGAACGTTGGCTCAACCCTATGGGGACAAAAATTAATAAGCAAAAAGCCCTGAGATCACTGTGCTGTGGACGACAAGCAAAGCTAAAAAATCTGCGTTTCTAGGATCCTAGTATATGTTTGTTCTCTACGAGATAGAGATAGTCCTATCACTACATCAAACTTAATATTCCTGTGTCTTTCTGAAAATTAAAATCTTTAAATAATTAAGGCAGAAAGTGTCGCAGAGAAACAAAAAGTTGGTGCTGACCCCTGTTCATTACCATCAAAAGTGGAGACTGCCTTTAAAAATCCTTTTCCAAAACTTTTCAATGCATCCAATCAGAGTTTTATCCATTTTTATTGGATGGAAGTAGAGGGAGCAAAGTGATATCCCTATTGTCTTTGAATGGTTTTAACAGATTTCTTGTTTTAATTAAAGGTAGGAAATCATTTTTACATCTATGCAATTCTGATTTATTAAAGAGAGTTTAGTGTTAGAGACCTAAGGTAGAGAAAAATGTGATTAATGCATTTTCTATTTTCATATTTATTAGATTTGCGATTGTTAATTAAGTGAAAGATGGCAGACAAAACTGACTCCTTCAAAAAGCACATATTTTTCACAAAGAGAAGAACCAAAGCAAATCCAAAGTGCTCTTACAGATTTTCCAATCAAATGCTTTATTTTTACAAACTGAACTTCTTCCAATTCTAGATTAATATATATGTATACTTGTAATTTTTAAGCTATTATTCCTTTTTGTAATTACTTAATATATTGAACAAATGTGATTTATGTTACATTTTTATGGCACCATGACTTACAGCTATCTGAGATCAGAGGCCTCACACTAGTTGACTTGTGCCCTATAACAAAGCTTGAGATGTTTTGACAATAGATGAAGCTTGTGTCTGGTTTAATCCAGTGTTTGCAGCATTTGTATCATTTGTCAGGGTGACTTAACTGAAAAATATCTCTTTCATGCCCGCGAAGAACTGTTTGCCTGAACTGGTTTCATGAAAAGTTCAGCCAGTAAAAGTGCTCTGACCCCTTGAAGCGAGCTTTAAAATTTTTATTAAAAAAAATAAAAAGATAATAATAAAATATGGAGATACCATGACTTATTCAGTTCCAGCTCATTATCTATCAACTGGAATTCTTTCTTAGCATCTCCGTGGATAATTGCTCCTTGAATTTGACCGTTCGAATCATTTCCAGTAGACTATCACTGTATTATTGTAAAGTGGCTTTTGAGCTTAGCTAACTACCAATGTATTATGATAATAGTAGGGTAATAGAGCACAACACTCAAGATCTTCTCTAAACCAATTATTGGCTAATTTTTTTTCCAAACCATATTTTCTCTTGGAATGTTTTAGTTCTCTGGACTTTCAATGAGGCAAAATCGATCATTGATTAAGAATTTTTACCCTTTTTTTCCATAAATCAGTGGATAATTAGGTCACCCCAAAGCAGCTTACATGGGTGTAGGTGTCAGGGGTAGGTAAGTCAGTCAGACTTGAATAGTTAATCTCATACAGGGCCTTCAGATGTTGCCTCTGGCTCCTCACTAAACTGTTTTAGTTATTCCTGATTAAACTATCATGACATTCTCATTATCTCTAGGAACTTTCAGATAATTAAAATGTAGAACTGGCTCCTCAATGGGGAAATATTTTTTTGCTGAAGGGCATCTTCCTCCACCAGAGCATTCACCATGTTGGTGGCCAGTTCTGTCCTGTCCCTTGATGCCAGAATGGGCGGTCATTAAGTCAGTTTCACCATAGACCTGCTGTTTGAGTTGTACATTTTGTAGTAGTTCTTGTACTGTGGTGTATAACATATTTTGGCAATATTGTACTTAAAGATGCAGCAACTATTCAAAATATAATACTTTTGGTGACATTGTACTTACTCTTGCTGGAAGCAGCGAGAACAAAATTATGTTGACAACCCTCTACCTTTGCATGCTACAAGTAGCCAGAAAATAATTGATAGCCACATTGAATATATAATGTGTATTGGCAGCAAGCAGCAGAAGAACCCTTACTTCATGAAATCAACAATCACAAGTAGAAAATATCTTTCAGGCATCCTAAAGATTCATTGAAGGTATAGTTGGCAGAGACCATTGGAGGATGAGAGACTTACTAAACCATTCCAATATATATATATATTGAAGCTTTGTTGTTCTTGTTCAGTTTTATTGGTATGTAAATATAACATATCTCCAATATGCTTCCTAGCCGTTGCGGTTTGTATCACAAGGACCATAACCCTTCGGCAGTTCATGAGAAGTGAACTGTGAATTTTTTATATCATTGCAATCAGCAAATTTTATTGCACTGTTAACATTGATTGCGCATTCCGTTTGTATTAAAATAAGACAGAGCAAGTGACACTTCACTATTTTCCAGATTTATATTTAGCTTTCATACAGAGTGTTTAACATTTTTTTGCGTTCCATTTGGAAGATGTTTCTATCATTTTGTTCTTCATTCTTAAGAATATAAAATCAACTCTACTCATATGAACTTTGTAGTGTACCTTTGATAATGAGCCAAAACCATCTGAAGGAGAGCAGTTTTTCAAACTCCATTGCTGTGCTATTAATACAATTGTTCCTGACGAGCGGACCTTAAATTGGGGGAAGGGAGAAGAGATTTAGTTGATCAAATATCTGCTTGATGATAGGATACCAACATTATGTCTATTACTGTAACTTTTATGAAAAAAAAAAATATATAATTTGATTATTGAATTTGAAGCCATCAGATTTAACAGAAAAATGAAATTTTAGTGCCCCAAATTCTAAACAGCTGATATGGTCGATGTGATTGTGACTAGTAGAAATGAGAGAGATTAATTTAGGAATATGAGACTTACCAAAATGTAAGAAGGGAAAGGGATCAATGATCACAGAATTGTTATGCTTCCTTTTTATCAATGAACTATGAATCCCTTAAATTTCATAGCTCTAGACCAGTATCTCTGAAACAAGCTCATGTTTTTTCATGTTTTCTATACTGGATATATTCAATACCGTAGTGCTTTATGCCAAATAAAACTCATTTTGATTTTAAAAAATTGTCAGCTTTTATTACTTTTAATTCTTTTTATATCTTGAGTACAAAAAGGTAAAGTATATGTTCTTGACACAATTAACATTTTTTTTTGTGCTATTTCATTGTGCAACGCAAATTATGAGATAAACTTTGTCTGTGAGTCTGATTTCTTTTGGTGATATCTTTATCTGTGATTTTCCATCTGTCTGAAATGGTTTAGTCCAGGATGCAGTCTTGGTCTTTCTTATGGCCACAATATGTGCAAACTTAGTCCTAAAATGTTTTTCTTCTTGGTGTGGGTGCAAGATCGCCAGCTGCCAGCAAATGATGGCTAGCCAGACAACCTTGCAGGCTCTTAGACTTCTCAATAAGATTATTTGCTTGTACAACTAAAATGAGAGTAAGACCAGCAGGCATGAAATCAGTCACTTGTGAAGACCTAGATTTAGATGTAGGCTAAGATGTCAAAGATCTTGTGTTGTTTCAAAAGAAATAGCTATTTTCCCGGGCGCAATCATCAACAATATGATCATCTTTTCATCATCATTCCAACAAAATTATCATCATTAATATTTTTAGAATTTGGCTTTTTTTCATCACTGCTCTCCGATACTGATGTTTTTTTTTTTAAATTTTCCAATCTCTCTCTCTCTCTCTCTCTCTCTCTCTCTCTCTCTCTCTCTCTCTCTCTCTCTCTCTCTCTCTCTCTCTCTCTCTCTCTCTCTCTCTCTCTCTCTCTCTCCCCCTCTCTCTCTCATTCACTCACTCACTCATTCATTCACTCACCCTCTCTTTTGCATTTTTTTTACTATAAAGAGAATGATTTTTTAAAATTATCATGACATTAATTACAATTACATTTTAAATTTCAAATAAGGGAAGGGGAAAAAATTGTATTATTTCAGTTTAATGAAGTCCTTGCTGGCCTAAAATTATTTTTGAGCCACATCGTGTCGACCAATCAACTCTAATCAATTTGCACCCATGCCATTGTGATGTTGCCTCAGTCATTGATGGACAATCCCGGCTGTAGCCCAAATCTAAGGATGTCCCTACACTGGGCAAAGCTTAAACTCTGGGTTGCTAATATGTGATTCTGCCTGATCTGTGATGTTGATGATCCTGGAGTGTTATGTTTGTTATGTTCTTGTCATTGGATTTTGTCTTAATGTGTGATTTTGCCAAAATATTTTATGTTACATTTAGTTTTTGATATTGCTCTCTTGTTTGAATTTTGAGCCCTTTTGTCACCCTATTATGTGATGTCGTCTGGATCTGGCACTCACTGATATGGTTTATCTTTCAATACAAGGGACGAAAGACCTGTGAACAAAAGAGGTTTGTATTTATATCACAATCACATCTTAGGATAAAAAAGGATGGTAAACATAACTTTATATGCAAGTGGTTTCGTCATTTTGTATCATCTGCAACAATTGCTTTTTGCAATGGCTTCTGTGATGTTGGCTGATAATGCCTTGTTTGATCTTTGTCTATTGTGTCCCACAGTGTTATGTTGGCTGATTATGTCTTGTTTGATCGTAGTTTGTTGTGTTTCCATAGCTTATAGTGTTGGCTGATTATGCCTTGTTTGATCTTTGTCTATTGTATGTCTCAGTGTTATGTTGTGTCTCCGGTTATTAGTAAGAATTATAAGAGCTAGAGTTTTAAGCAGTGCCCAGCAGCGGTTAGGATAAGGCTTTAGGTGAAAATAACCAAAAAATTTTTGAATTTGTGGGATTAGAACCATCGATTTATAGATGCTTAGACACTCATCGCCTTCCACTCAAGGATAATATTGCTTATACCAATACGCCACAACGCTCCCTAACAAGTAAGGTGCATGGGGAAGGTATTTACATGTACAAAGCCTCCCTGAAAGACTCAATCTTGATTGGGAAGATCCAAATCGCACCCAAGACATTATTATTGAATCCGGAAAGACCAACACTTGCCAATATCTTTCTATTTCATTCGTTCAGTATTCCTCTCTCTCTCTCTCCCTCTCTCTCTCTCTCTCTCTCTCTCTCTCTCTCTCTCTCTCTCTCTCTCTCTCTGTGTGTGTGTCTCTCTCTCTCTCTCTCTCTCTCTCTCTCTCTCTCTCTCTCTCTCTCTCTCTCTCTCTCTCTCTGTCTTTCTCTATCTCTCTATCTACCACCAATCAGATAGTATGCGCCCTCTAACTGCCTAAGCTTTCATTTTCCCTCGGTATTTTTAGGATTATTAGACAGACGACGGTTGCAGACTGCAAGATTCATTTTCTAGGCTCAGAAACGGCTTCGGTCCCGAGTGCTGCTTGATAATTCCCACATTATTAATTATTATTAAGAGGCTAGACACGTAGCTCACACTATAGGTCTAACTCTCAGAAAGATCGTTGTCGCTAGGGGAAAGCAATGAGTTTTGTTCAAATGTTCAAATACAAGTTCCGGAAGGAATTAGAGTCTGGCCTAGTGCGTTAGGCCAATCGGGTTTTTTTCCCTCGAGATTTCACAAAAGAGGAAAGAAAATAAGAATAAACTGGAAGAGTTGGGTTTGGGTTGGGGAGTCTAGACCTATTTAACCAGGTTTAAATCTTTCCTACATTATTTTATGCACGACAAGCTTCTGATCCAAGAATAACTGAAGTTTTTGTCCTCGCTCGCCTCAGATTTCCAGATCGAGATAATTATGCTGAAAGAGATTAGAATAAATTATGGCACAGTTATTGTTAGGCACAAGGTCTAACTTCCCTCCTCAGCTAGCTGGGAAATCTTCTTCAGTACAACAGCTGTGATGAGATAGAGTTCTGTTAGCGACAGTTTTTCTTTCTTTTCTTCTTCTTCTTCTTTTTTTTTTTTTTTAAATACTTTCTTTGAAGTTTTCATGTCCACGCGAAGCTTTGAGAGCGCGTGGCGTGGTTTCCTCACAGACGGCCAATCGCTTCGCACCTCTTTCGGGGCGGAGCTGCTTTGGGGTTAAACCGGGTTTGTTGATTGGTTGGCTGGCTGTCACCTGCGCGCGTGCGTTACCGAATCGTTTTGCCTTTGATGTGTATGCGAAGCGTGTGCAGGTGTTTTCTATTGTTTCGGAATCAAATCAGTCCCGCGTCTGTTTGCGTGTGAAAGAGATAGAAAAAAGAAAGAGAGAGAGAGAGAGAGAGAGAGAGAGAGAGAGAGAGAGAGAGAGAGAGAGAGAGAGAGAGTACGATAAGTGGTGGAGAGAGACAGAAAACAATAACAGACTGCGTCTTGTGTGCAACTTACTTGAAGAGATTTTTACCTTATATTAACACTTGCAAACTTGTATGAATTGAATTTAGAGCAGCCGAGAAGTTAACTTAAAGAGGCTTCAGGAATGAGCTGAGTCAGCATGTCTACAACAGATAGGCGCAGGACGCGTTGAGGACGGGCGGGGCTATGGAATAGGGGGATATTATTAATTTAAGCATGATTTACGGTGGAAAAGACAATTACACTAATGAAAAGTAAACAACAATGACAGACTTATCTCCTCCAAAACTATAAAGCCGCGTTAAAGAAAAGCAAACTACAAGAATTATTTATGAGAGCGAGATAGAAAGAGAGAGAGAGAGAGAGAGAGAGAGAGAGAGAGAGAGAGAGGGAAAGGAGAAATGCTATCAAGGCTATTTCTCTCTAGAAAGATTTCACTGTTTTTATAAGTAGCCACGGTTCGCCACTACCACCAGTATTAGTCAGGCCACTATTTAATGTGCTACAGTCACTACCACCAGTATTAGTCAGGCCACTATTTAATGTGCTACAGTCACTACCACCAGTATTAGTCAGGCCACTATTTAATGTGCTACAGTCACTACCACCAGTATTAGTCAGGCCACTATTTACAAATGTGCTACAGTCACTACCACCAGTATTAGTCAGGCGACTATTTACAAATGTGCTACAGTCACTACCACCAGTATTAGCCAGGCCACTATTTACAAATGTGCTACAGTCACTACCACCAGTATTAGTCAGGCGACTATTTACAAATGTGCTACAGTCACTACCACCAATATTAGTTAGGCCACTATTTACAAATGTGCTACAGTCACTACCACCAGTATTAGTCAGGCCACTATTTACAAATGTGCTACAGTCACTACCACCAGTATTAGTCAGGCCACTATTTACAAATGTGCTACAGTCACTACCACCAGTATTAGTCAGGCCACTATTTACAAATGTGCTACAGTCACTACCACCAGTATTAGTCAGGCCACTATTTACAAATGTGCTACAGTCACTACCACCAGTATTAGTCAGGCCACTATTTACAAATGTGCTACAGTCACTACCACCAGTATTAGTCAGGCCACTATTTACAAATGTGCTACAGTCACAGCATTTACTGATTTAGTAGAAATTTTCTTTTTCCTTTTTTTTTGTTTTTTGTTTTGGGTTTGGGGGGGGGGGGGGTGAGGGTGTTATTGGTTTTTTTTCCTTTTTTTTTTTTCTTTTCTGGTTGCATTTTTTCATTTTTTTTTTGGTTCAGATTTTTTAATGATTATTATTTGATGCGCCAGCGTGGATCACTTAGTGTAACACAGTTGGGCGAAAGAAATAATTTTTAAAAATGTTGAAATAGGAAAAAAATAAAAGGTGAGAGGTAAAAAAAATAATAGTGAGTTTGAAAGGAGAGTGAGAAAACTTGATTATAAGAGATGGGGGGAGGAAGAGAGAGAATGAGAGAGAGAGAGAGAGAGAGAGAGAGAGAGAGAGAGAGAGAGAGAGAGAGAGAGAGAGAGAGAGAGAGAGAGAGAGAGAGAGAGAGAGAACACTCGACAGAAATGAAAAAGGCTTGCAACCATCAAAGGAGCCAGAGTGCACGTGCTTTATCCAAAGTGGTCACTCAAACCCTGAATATTCTGACTGCTCCATCTGCCTGTTCCTTCACTGCTGGCCATCACACACGCACACTGCTCAAAAAATCTAAACCACATCCCACCCGCTTCTCCTCTCTATCCTCAACGTTTCCCCTGACTTCAGCCTTGAGCCTAATGAGAGCTCACCACCATGAAACCAGAAGTGTGACCTACTTGTACATGATTCTACCATTGAGATAGCGGGTAAAACTGACCCTCCGATTTGTGCTTCGACAATTTTCATGTCTGGACGAGAAACAGTTTTTTTTTTATCTCAAAGAAAGCTTTTGTTTGCTTTTCAATACTTTCTTTGTTGATCGGACTTTATTTTTATTTTTTATTTTTTATTTATTTTTTTTAAATCTTTTAACAAGTAAAATATCATTAATAGCTTGACTAAATGAAGTTGCCAGGAAAGTCTCTCCAGCACAAATTTGGATGGTAAACTATTATCGGAACACTATCTGCAGTAAAACTTTGGCTAGAAATTTTTATCACAAAACGATCTCCACCACAAATTTGACTAGTAAATGATTTGAGACAACAATCTGAATTTGGCTAGGCCTAGAACTGTGTTGCCAGTGAAAACTTCTTCAGCCCAAATTTGGCGAGTAGATTTATTATCGTAAGAGAAATCCAGCTGTACAATGTTAGCTGAGTATGAGGTGGACACTCTAGCTTCTGTCCTAGACATGATTCTTTCTGTCACCTCTTTCTACTATGTGTACTCTGTTTCTCTGCCTGCCTGTCCGTCTGTGTCCTCTCTCTCTCTGTCTATGTCTGTCTGTCTGTCAGTCTGTCTGTCTGTCTGTCTGTCTCTCTCTCTCTCTCTCTCTCTCTCTCTCTCTCTCTCTGTGTCTCTCTCTCTCCGTCTCAGTCTCTCTCTTTCTGTCTCTTTCTCTCTCTGTCTCTCTCTATCTGCCTGTCTCTGCTTCTGTCTCTCTCTTTCTCCCCCTTCTGTTCTTCTTCTTCCTTCTTCTTCTTCTTCTTCTTCTTCTTCTTCTTCTTCTTCTTCTTCTTCTTCTTCTTCTTCTTCTTCTTCTTCTTCTTCTTCTTCTTCTTCTTCTTCTTCTTCTTCTTCTTCTTCTTCTTCTCCTTTTTCTCCTTCTCCTTCTCCCTCTCCTTCTTCTTCTCCCTCTTCTTCTTCTTCTTCTTCTTCTTCTTCTTCTTCTTCTTCTTCTTCTTCTTCTTCTTCTTCTTCTTCTTCTTCTTCTTCTTTTCCGTCTCTAGTCCTCTTTATTGTCCAAACTGTTTTCAACCACTTATTTCTCTCTGACTGTTTCACAGTGTAACATACACTCATAATTGCTATCTAAGTGGACTTCTCTCTTTCGATCCACCAATCCTTGTAAACACTGTGGCAGCTTAAATCGCAGAGTAAATTCTTCCTGATATCCCCGTCAGTAGTAGTAGAGTTTCTCATGGCTGGTGCATTGTCTCCCTCACTCTGGCCACAACAATGCATCGTCGCTAGAACAGAATGCATTAGAGTCTAACCACTTTTTATAAGCCGCATTAATGAATGCATGAAAAAAAAAGTTTTAGAAAAATATACCGGATCATAACTGATTAGAGCAACGCACACAAATTAAAAAAAAAATCGAACATATCCAGGATGCACTCGCTGGAGTGATCAGGAAGCTTAGTGAAATATAATTATTCGGACTGTATATCTGTCTGTGCGCCTTTCTGTTTGTCTGTCTGTCTGTCTCTGTCTCTGTCTCTGTATCTCTGTCTCTCTCTTCTTCTTCTTTTTCTTCTTCTTCTGAACTCCTGCACCAGCTGTTAGTGTTGTGACGTCATATCTTGCCCATGAAATGTGACCTCTGGAGAACGCCACGCGGGTGTAACTCCTCCTCATCCTACCCCACCCTTCCCGCCCCCCTCTCCCAGTCTTTCACTCCCCGTGAGAACATCGCCACCCTCCCATCCCTCTACCAGCTCCAGACTAGGCAATCAATGGCCTGAATTCCTGCACTCTCTCTCTCTCTCTCTCTCTCTCTCTCTCTCTCTCTCTCTCTCTCTCTCTCTCTTGCTCCCTCTGTGGTACCTTGAAAGAAGCGATCATTAAAATAAAATTATAAGTGCGGTATGACAGCAGCGGTACGAAGATGGTTCATATAAAAGTGGACACTTCTCACACTCCTACACTATTCATCGCTAGAAATGACTGCCTTTTATCTGCTTGATAGAAATATTATGTAGATCTCAGTCTCCAGTTAAAGGGCCTCTTTTCCATCTACTTTGAATCCAATCAGTCTTCGACATGATCGGCGACCGCAGGCTGAGGTTATTGTAGGTTACTGAGAGGGATACAGACAAGAAAGTGATGGGATTTACTGATTTGTGTCGGGGGAATCCTGACCTAGATTTGATCTGGGTTTAGCTGGCTGTTCGCCGGCTTCGCCTTGACGAGGCCATAGCACAGCCTCTCCCTTCTACCTGCATAGCCTACTCTGCGTGAGGGCTACTGTCAGTGGAGGTCAAGTCATTCAATCTATGCAAGTGAACTATTCAGAAACATCTAACTTCACAATTTCCAGGCTTTTACTTCAAAACATACCACTGACCAATGTTATAATCAAGACTCGAATGGTAGATTCAGTGCTTTCGATAAATCCCAGCTAATCTGGAGATGATGAGATAGAAAATATCTAATTTAGGCCAAGTATTTAAACTATATAGATCTAGATCTAGATCTAGATCTGACCTAAGCCTGGATATCCACTTGTAGATTAGGACAGCCAAAGATTCTAGATTCTAAAGGCCCAGGTTTTCTATAGTATAGATCAGATCTCAATCTTTATGTCCAACAGCATGGTCGGACAAGTCATATAGATAATATTATAAAATCTAGATCTAGATTCTAGATCTTGTCTGGAAGCTCTGGACTCCAGATCCTTCCAGATAGCTTGGAAGTTCGAATTGGATTGTTAAGAACGTTTCGGCGGTGTTAGAAGTGCTTTGGCAGGACTGCAGAATTTTGATCCTCCTATTCCAAGTCTACATTCAATATTGAGGATTAATCTTGAGATCTAACGTGGAAAACCAAGATTTAGATATCTGCATAAAAATATTTAAAGTGTTAAGTGCAAAGATCCTCAGATCTAGATTCTCAAAATTTGCTTGTTGCACAATGAAGTCGCGCCTCTCACCTACTGTCATCATGTTGCCTGGAAAACCAAGTAAGTCATTAGACCAACTCTCTTCAAGAAAGCATTAGAATTTAATTTGTTATCTTTTTAGATCTACAACTTGTTTGAAATCTCATCTCTTTACAAGTAGATATTTTCTTTTAAACCCATCGTGCGAATTTTGTTCACATCGACTCAGAGGGCGAGTATATCGCACTTTAGAATTAAGCCCGTAACTTGCATCTAAATCCAATATAACATTGCTTTTGTGAGGGGCTCTAGATTCTTGCTATATATGCACCTTGTAAATTTGAATATAGATATATAGATATAGAGAATAAGGTCTATCTCTGAAGGCCGAAAAAATTTCCATACCTATAGGTTAATTAGGCTAGATCTAATAGAAAACAAAGTGCCCGAAAATCTTTTCCATTAAGTGCTGCTGAGTGCATGTAAACTCTTGATTGATCCAACTATTATCCGATTGGTTATTTTTTACTAGAAATACAATTACTACATATTTTAAGCATTAATTGCTTTAGTTCTGCACTAGTCTTCCTTTTAAGCAGATTCAAATAGAGAACCGTTCGCATAGGCCTTAACCAGTAACCTGTAAACACATTCTGGTTTTAGAAAACAAAACAAAACGCAAAATCTTTGAGTTACCACATCGGGTGTGCTCTTAAATCTGCTGATTAGTCAAAGGATTTCTAGAAACGCTATGATCTTGTTCTGGCTTGAATACAAAAACCCCGTAACGTTTGTCAGAGTATTAAAAGAAAAGATTGTGTCTCGTTTGAATTACCGTTTCTATCCTAGCAATATATTGGGATGACAACCATTCCCCACAATACTGGTACTTGTATGAATTTTTTCCACTTATGTCTGAATTCTAAGTTGGTCTATGTTAAAAGAGCTTTGCCTCTCTCTCTCTCTCTCTCTCTCTCTCTCTCTCTCTCTCTCTCTCTCTCTCTCTCTCTCTCTCTCTCTCTCTCTCTCTCTCTATCTCTCTCTTATTCTCTCTAATACACACTCACACACACCCGTACACATCAAGGTGATCTCAGACCTACCTTTTCTCTATACCAAAGAAGCCCACGTCGGGCGGGTGGGGACTAACAGAAGTTCAGGCCCCAAACTCATCCACGGGCCGTATTATGATGATCATTCAGGGCGCACAGAGTGAGTTTACTCTAACCGCTATCACAGCCATCGGTGCTTTGTGTTGCTCACTTCACGTTATATACTATACATTAAACCCGACAAAAGGGACAGTTTGTATACTACACATGGCACATTTCACAAATTAATTTGTTTAAACTCGACCCGCTGCGTCATATCTTTTAAAAAGCTTCCCAAGCAGCCCTTCGACTTGCAGCACACTACATGATACAAATCTCAGTATAAATTTACAGCGATAGGCCTGTTCTTTAACACAATGCAATATGCAGTAAGTACTCATCGACCCATCACACTCTACATTACAAACAACGTATAATTGACTTGACAAAACAGAGCACACTACCCCAAAGAAGTGTGCAATCCACGCGGTTCTTTTGTAAGCAGAACATTGTACACTGTTTATACAAATTATATATATTACACAAGCTGAAAATCCCGTTCTACAAACGGGACCTGATGTCAATTTGCCGAGCCGGGGGTGCGTGTGTGTATTTAAAGAAGCTTATAAATAGTCTTGATATCTCTCCTTTTACTCGCATGATCCAGAAATATGCCTCAACCTATTCATCTTTACCTAGAATCTAGACATCTCGCTAATTCTAATTCTAAACATATAGAACTCAATTCCTTTAGAAATAAAGAAAATCGACAGAATATTCTATTCCTTCCCAGTCTGGTTGTTTTTTTTTTTTTTGTTTTTTTTTTTAATCATTTAAAATGCTTATTACAAAGCTGTCAAATGTTGCGTGAAGTGCAAAAAAAGTGCACTGCCTTGCGGGAATTCTTAGCCACGCAGTTACTTAAACCTAGATCTGCACCTCAAGTCGAATCAGAAAGACTTCCGTTATTAAAGAATGACAAAATGGCGCGCGAAATTGGTGATCGTAAGTTAGCCTATGTTTCGAAACAAAGCATATTGGGAAATCCAAGAAAGCAGTTTTCGTTGATTTTTTTCTTTTTTTAATGAATTAGGAGATAACCACTTGAATGCTGTTGACGCCTTCAAAGTTTCAAAGGTGTGGGTTGGGTATACCGGTAATAATGGAGGAGTTCGCGCACAAAGCTTCCCAAGTCCGCTTTATATAGAATGATACTAAACACTCATACTGCAAGGAAAATAGATTGAACTACATACTGCACACCATGCACCAAAGCATTATGTCACACACATAGCTCCAGAAGACTTAGTGTCGCATACAACAAAAAAATACAAAACATTGAGAATAATCTAAGCATACCGCACTCTACATGTGAAGGTACCGAAAAAGGAAAGGACAAAGGAAGATGAGGTAAGACTAAAGTTTGGACCGCTTTGTGGGCGAAGGTTATCTATCTCGCCTGGGATCACCTCTATGCACGTCTGTTGTCCACCATTCTGTAGGCTGGAGAGACCAGCTGTGCTCACTTCGATTTAAAAAAAAATTTTTTTTTTTTTCAAACACACTACGTTGTGTTTTTAATATCGTCCTCGTAAATGTTAGATTGAAACACGTTGCGATTGTGGAGAAATAATTATTTCTTGATTGATTGATAGTGGGCTTAGAGATTTGGCTCCCATCACAGGATTATTCACAGGGAGAAGGACGTAGGCCTCAATGGGAGGAAAAAAATAAAATTTGAAATATGGGGCCTCGTCATATCTATCATATCATGCCAGGTGAGATGGTTTTATTAAAATTAAAGAAAGGAAAAATTAATTCTTTTAAAGTTTCATATATTGCAATTGTATTTATAACCAAATGAGCGCTAAAATCGTTTGCCGTGGTCTACTTGGAACAAAATAATGTATTGAGACGTACAAGTTTGCCACAAACAATCTGATTGGGAATGAGAAATGTTTCCTCTAGCTAGAGCCGCATTGGATGTTTTTGAGCGAGCAGTGTGAGCTAGATCTAGTGCAGTCCTCAGCAAACTGTCCAGCTCTGACACAGGTCCAGGTCCTGGGTGTGTAGTCTGTCTTCAACTTATTCCACAGGAAGCTCATGGGGGGAGGAATAGATCATTAATTTATGTTGAGAGATAGAGAAAGAGAGCTAGAGAGAGAGAGAGAGAGAGAGAGAGAGAGAGAGAGAGAGAGAGAGAGAGAGAGAGAGAGAGAGAGAGAGAGATTGTGTGTGTTGGTTCAAGAAAAGGTCGCTTACAGATTGGGCCTACATTTTTTATTTCGTGGCAACATTTAAATAAGGAAAAAAACCAAAAAAAAAAAAACCATGCAGTTATGGATACTTTATTATTCAACCTCCGATGAGCTTAAATAATCCTTCTCTCTCTCTCTCTCTCTCTCTCTCTCTCTCTCTCTCTATCTATCTATCTATCTATCTATCTCGCTCTCTCTCTCTCTCTCTCGCTCTCTTACTTTATACATCTCGAGCCTTATTTTTTGTTCAGTCTGAGCATCACACCATTTGTCAATCGGCACCGGTTACTTCCTCAATCCTTGAACAACCGTTGCTTCGGGTGTCAGGGCTGATTTGTTCAGTCTTTAGCGCACGGTTTCCTGATGTTTGCAGGTTACAGGATTTTATCGTAGAGGTTTGCTCTCGCTCTTGAACGTTCGGTATGAGGTGGATTTCTGTGGATGAGAAAATTTATGACCTGCCCTCTATTCCTAGCACACTCGATTTTAGAGATTCTAGAGGTTCCGTAGGTAAAGCGCTCATGTTTGGCCTGCACAGACCACTTATATGGGATTCGAGTCATGTCGACAGAGCTTTCCGCCGCCTCTTGGGAGGTAACAACGGAGGCTGGTTTCGATATACCCCACCCTCCCAATGCCCGATAAGTCTTCGATCTTACATCTAGTTTTGATCAATTTTCTGGTATGTCCAGTTGAACATGAAGGCCGCGATCAAGCCGTCGGCTTCTGCTCGCCGACTCACTCCGCTTTTGGCTTCCCTCTCCTTTCTCTCCTCGCTGACTCACTCCACTCCTTGCTTCCCTCTCCTTTCTCTCCTCGCTGACTCACTCCACTCCTTGCTTCCCTCTCCTTTCTCTCCTCGCTGACTCACTCCAGTGTGCCTTCCCTCTCCTTTCTCTCCTCGCTGACTCACTCCAGTGTGCCTTCCCTCTCCTTTCTCTCCTCGCTGACTCACTCCAGTGTGCCTTCCATCTCCTTTCTTTCATCGCTGACTCACTCCACTTTTGGTGTCCATCTCCTTTCTCTCCTCCCTGACCCACTCCATTATGGCTTCCCTCTCCTTTCTCTCCTCCCTGACCCACTCCATTATGGCTTCCCTCTCCTTTCTCTCCTCCCTGATCCACACCAGTGTGCCTTCCCTCCTTTCTCTCCTCGCTGACTCACTGACTCACTCAGTGTGCCTTCCCTCTCCTTTCTCTCCTGCTGACTCACTCCACTCCTTGCTTCCCTCTCCTCGCTGACCTCCACTCCAGTGTGCCTTCCCTCTCCTTTCTCTCCTCGCTGACTCACTCCAGTGTGCCTTCCCTCTCCTTTCTCTCCTCGCTGACTCACTCCAGTGTGCCTTCCCTCTCCTTTCTCTCCTCGCTGACTCACTCCAGTGTGCCTTCCCTCTCCTTTCTCTCCTCGCTGACTCACTCCAGTGTGCCTTCCCTATCCTTTCTCTCCTCGCTGACTCACTCCAGTGTGCCTTCCCTTTCCTTTCTCTCCTCCCTGATCCACACCACTCCTGGCTTCCCTTTCTTTTCTCTCCTCCCTGATCCACACCACTCCTGGCTTCCCTTTCTTTTCTCTCCTCCCTGATCCACACCACTCCTGGCTTCCCTGTCCTTTCTCTCCTCCCTGACCCACTCCACTCCTGGCTTCCCTTTCCTTTCTCTCCTCCCTGATCCACACCACTCCTGGCTTCCCTTTCTTTTCTCTCCTCCCTGATCCACACCACTCCTGGCTTCCGTCTCCTCTCTTTCTCTCCTCCCTGATCCACACCACTCCTGGCTTCCGTCTCCTCTCTTTCTCTCCTCCCTGATCCACACCACTCCTGGCTTCCGTCTCCTCTCTTTCCCTCCCCCCTGATCCACACCACTCCTGGCTTCCCTGTCCTTTCTCTCCTTCCTGACCCACTTAACTCCTGGCTTCCCTTTCCTTTCCCTCCCCCCTGACCCACTCCACTCCTGGCTTCCCTCTCCTTTCTCTCCTCCCTGATCCACTCCATTATGGCTTCCCTCTCCTTTCTCTCCTCCCTGATCCACACCACTCCTGGCTTCCCTCTCCTTTCTCTCCTCCCTGATCCACACCACTCCTGGCTTCCCTTTCCTTTCTCTCCTTCCTGACCCACTTCACTCCTGGCTTCCGTCTCCTCTCTTTCTCTCCTCCCTGATCCACACCACTCCTGGCTTCCCTTTCCTTTCTCTCCTTCCTGACCCACTTAACTCCTGGCTTCCCTTTCCTTTCCCTCCCCCCCTGATCCACACCACTCCTGGCTTCCGTCTCCTCTCTTTCTCTCCTCCCTGATCCACACCACTCCTGGCTTCCGTCTCCTCTCTTTCTCTCCTCCCTGATCCACACCACTCCTGGCTTCCCTTTCCTTTCTCTCCTCCACTGGCTTCCGTCTCCTCTCTCTCTCTCTCTCCCTCTCTTTCTCTTTCTCTCTCCTTTCTCCACACCACTCCTGGCTTCCCTTTCCTTTCTCTCCTTCCTGACCCACTTCACTCCTGGCTTCTCTCTCCTCTTTTTCTCTCCTCCCTGATCCACACCACTCCTGGCTTCCCTCTCCTCTTTTTCTCTCCTCCCTGATCCACACCACTCCAGTATGGCTTCCCTTTCCTTTCTCCCATCCCTGACCCACTTCACTCCTGGCTTCCGTCTCCTCTTTCTCTCTCCTCCCTGACCCAATCCGCCGTTGGCTTACCTTCCTTTTCTCTCCTCCCTGATCCAATCCGCCCATGGCTTGTCTCTCGTGTCACGGAATTGTCGTCCCCTAATTCAGTTACTCTAGGCGCGTGTCACGACATGCCAGTCTTACCCAACTGATGTTTAAATAAGAAGTTGGCCACCTCCTTTACCGGCTTAGCAAAATACCGATAACTGTTGTGCAAACAGTTCAGGGGCTGACAACTTTCCTGTAAACACACACATACACATTCTGGTAGCCAGCGTCACTACAACAATTAGCACCTTACAGCCTCCTCAGCTTGTCAATCAGATTATCTTCTGGTGCTAGTTGGAGGCTTTCACCCTCTGCTTTTCTCTCTCTCTCTCTCTCTCTCTCTCTCTCTCTCTCTCTCTCTCTCTCTCTCTCTCTCTCTCTCTCTCTGTTTTTATTCTATCTATCTCATTCTTTCAACATTCCTTCCTGTTTGCTTTTGCTTTCATTCTACTATCTATGGCAACTTTCCTCTTTTTCAGCTTCATTAATATATTACTAAAACAATCAACTTTGTTAAGACTTATTTTCCAACCCATATCTCGTTTTCTCTTAGTTTCTTTTCTCTCGCCTTTTATCGTTTTGCTCATTTATTTTTCGCTCTTCCCTTTTGTATCATTCTTTTAAAATTGTACCCTCCTCGCCATCTCTCTCTCTCTCTCTCTCTCTCTCTCTCTCTCTCTCTCTCTCTCTCTCTCTCTCTCTCTCTCTCTCTCTCTCTCTCTCTCTCCCTTTCTCCTAATCTATATCTCCCTCTTTCTCTTTTGGTGCTTATTAATCCTGTTTTGTCTGCTCTAATGTTTGAATTCGCCCCGATCTAGCAACATCTTTCTCTTCTGAAAGGAACAACTTTTCATTGGTTAGTTTTGTGTTACACAGAATCCTAGACAAGATAGGGCTTGCGAAATGGGAACCGACTCCATTTCCAGATGATCCATTCAGGAATTATCCTGACCTATTTTCACCATAAATACGTTCTACCTTCTGAGCTATCCGTATCATTCTGGTGCTCAAAATTTTATTGCAAAATTCAATGATTCTAGTAGTATGATGCTAATTTTCTCTCAGCTACTCCTCTGAACGGATTTTGGTGTAGTTGATGCGGTATTTAATCTTATCACTCTATCCTTTCTCCGGACTCAGTAAGAGGTGCAGGAGTCCGCTTCTTAACAACCTTTTTTATATTGTAGACTGAAAAGGTGCAAGTCTTTCACGGATAAATAATTGCGGATATAACAGAATTGACTGCATGTTTAGACATCTGATCAGATTGCGAGCTGTCGAAGGTCAGTGGCAGATCAGACCGCGAGCCATGGAAGGTCCGTGGCAGATCAGGCGAGAGCGCGATCATCTATAAATTTTAGTCGCCCTCCAGCGACCGAGAGTTCCCAACAGAATGACCGTGGTTATAGTTATAGCGATGGGGGGAAAGAAGGAGGGAAAAGATCTTGAGGCATCTGCCAGACAGATAACGCTCGCCACCTGGTGGTCAGTGTCATACAGCATTAGATTAGCCTGCTGGACCATACTGGTCTGTGGTCAAACAGTCCGGGCTTGAGAGATTTTATAGTGTGACACTTCACTGTACTCCGTGATGGTCACTCATCCCTCAGGATCTGTGACGGAACATGGAGTAAGGGGGGACGGGGAAGGCGATCACAGAGACACAGACAGGACTAGAGACCTGGGCTAGAAAGGCTCAGGAGAGGCAAGCAGAAGCTGTTACCTGTCATAGTAAACCAGTTAGAGAAAGAGCCTGACACTCATCGTGGCAAGAATAATACTTTCATACCGGTAGCCGCTACTTGCCTGTGTAACTCTGGATAACCCCATCTGGCAGCTCGAAAGCAGAGATTTGATTTAAGAATTGCCTTAGGAGTATGAGATCAGCGAGAGGCAGACAGAACTAGAGATGATGTTGGGAAACAGAAGGAGAAAGGAGGAGGGAGGTTTTAAAGAGTAGATTATTGAAAGACTAAGTAAGGCATAGAAGAAGTGAAGGAGGGGGCAGTTTGAAAAGCAGTGTTAGGGCAGGATGGACTTGGAAAGAGAGGGAAGACGGGGAATAAGGGAGCTGAGATAGATAGAGGAAAGTGAGAGGGAAGACGGGGAATAAGGGAGCTGAGATAGATAGAGGAAAGTGAGAGGGAAGACGGGGAATAAGGGAGCTGAGATAGATAGAGGAAAGTGAGAGGGAAGACGGGGAATAAGGGAGCTGAGATAGATAGAGGAAAGTGAGAGGGAAGACGGGGAATAAGGGAGCTGAGATAGATAGAGGAAAAGGTGGGGGGGGGGGGGGGTACGTCTTTTCTCATTTAACCCTGCCACCAGATTTGCTGTTTTAATTACATATTTATATGGTATTATGTTCATGGTCTGAGCAACGCGCTGGCTATGAGGAAATAATTTTCCTATCAGAGGGTGGGGTAGATAACAAATATATATGCATGTACAGCACTGGCAATACTTTTCCACGTACAAAAAAATTAATATGCGCGGTACTTCTAAAATAATCGTCTTTACCTTTCTCTCTCTCTCTCTCTCTCTCTCTCTCTCTCTCTCTCTCTCTCTCTCTCTCTCTCTCTCTCTCTCTCTCTCTTCCTCCCTCCATTCCTCACACTCACGTGATGTATGTCCCGTGATTTTACCGAAGAATATAAAACCGATTAGAAAACGCTATAGTGAGCGCAGCTCCTCTTTTCCTCGCTTGACCACACTGGACTGGACAATTGTGTGTGTTGCGCCACATGGAATCAGGTGTACATCGGTCATCAGTGTCATATTTCGCGTCAGTAGCGGGTAGGTCAGTTCACCCAGGTGACCACTAAGACTCGAGGCGTGAGGCTCTGAACTAACTTCCACTAACTGGGTGATGCACTGTCATGGGCAATCATTATCCAATGATCTAGCTGTGTCTACTCTATGTTAACCTTTTGTGCTCTTTGTTAATGTTACAGATCTCATTAAAAGGTTATTGTGTTGCTGCAGAGGCATATCGAACTGTGAAGCCAGAGCAACATTACCCGATCATTCCATTGTAATGGCGAAACGCTCCCATATCATATTTGGGTTCCATCTTCTTCAAGTAAAAATGATTTTTAGACATGATGGCCTTTTTTTTTAAAATAATAACTTTGACAGCAATTACTTGGTACGGTTATTAATGCGGGGAAGTCAGATGAGAGGTGAAAACTTTTCTTCAGGTCGCAGCATAGATGTGTTTCAACATCTAGCTTGGGAATCGAACACACACTATTCGTCACATCTGGAAGAGGATTTCATGGACATGTTACAGTTAGTGAATGAACTTAGCAACGGATGGGTGTGTGTATGTGTATACATGTTGACTGACCACTGCATGGGAAGATAATACATGATTATATTGGTCAGATTCCTATGGGCAGCCAGCTTTACGCGTTGTGTCACCTGCGTTGGCATCCTAAAGAGGGACCCGCCCCTTGTCACCTTGCCTCTCTGACGCACATTCCTTTATATTTCTCTCTCTCCTTCTCCTCCCCCCCCCCTTTTTTTTACCCCACAAGAATACTATCAATCCGGCCAATGGCTGTCCTCACCGTTGTGTTCCTACAGTAATCCAGATCTAGTCCCTAGTCCCCGGTCTGAAGGAAGCTGCGGTTAGGTCAGCTCGCACGGCTCTCGCGTCATGAAGCTAAAAACCTGACAGGATAATGACGACCTTGAATTCTTGTTCATCCACGATCTATAAAAGGCTTGGAGCCCTTGAGAGAATAATCACACAGCGCTGGACCATTGTACAAGCCCACTAAGGAACCGCGCGAAAATCCAAAGGACTCGAGTTGCGTTGAAAACGCTACATGGTTGCGTCCAGTGTAACAGCCTTGGAGATCTGTGGCCGGTGTTGGCGCTGTTTCCACTTAGAGAACCCACCGTCTTGGTAACTTAGTTAGATCTACAAGTGTTATAACACATTTGAATTCCAAGTTGAAGATATCAACATCGCCGCAGTTAAATGTGCTTTTAGCACCAGAATCATCGCATGTCCTCTGTTTTTTTACATCTATTATCTTAAGGGGTTGAGTTTCGAAACTTGGTGCCTTAGTGAAGAATGATTTTATCCTCTGTGGGAAATGATCTCAAGACGTGAAGTCTCTCACTGTGATTCTTATTATTCTCACTCGGCACCAATATTAGAGTCCTGCCTGACGGCCGCTTTAGTCTTTACCCAGCAGTTGACCGTGTGACCCAGTAGTAAGCCTCTCGCAGATTGTTTTTATAAGGAGCTAACACAGTGAGTGGGAATTTATCATCCATTTTGCTTTGTGAAAGCTCATCGGAAACGTACATATCCTCACGCTGTAATAAGAAACAATAATTATTACTAATTAAAGACCTGGTAAGTGATTGTGTGATGTGACCGCTTTAATAAGCTGAGGATAGTCATCTAAATGCTCCGCAGCCTCTGCCACCCAGGTGGGAATTGGAGAGCAGAATTGATCTAAGCCGTTGTGTCTGCTCCATACACTTAAACCAATGTTGCTCTTGAGAGAAAACAAGCGAGCACTTACTATTCGTTATCAGGTTTTGAGTGTTGCTGGGAACCGTCAGGCTGCACAAAGCGATCCGCACATGTCCTCCTTGACCTGTGGATCGATCTGCTGAAAACAGAACTATCGGGAGATAATCCTGAGTACCGGGTCATATCAGTACACAGTCTTTGGTACCGGATAACTACTGAGGATCGGTTAGCTGAATCGAGTATCTGTTTATACTGGTAGGCAGTTAATTGTATCATCCTATTATATTAAAAAGTAGCTATTTTTTTAATTACGCAGTCTAAGGTATCGGGATGCAATAGAGCTCGTTTACCATTTTCCAGACTTACTTCGGTGTATGTGCGATATATCGCGAATTAGGCCATCCTGTTACATAAGCACTCGATGCCGGGGTGGGTGTCAGTGACCTGAGCGTTATATAGCAATACTAAGATCTTCATGTCTGAATGGTTTTGTAAAGCAGCAGCAGCAGCAGATTATTAACACTACCAACAGCAACTATTATATTGATGCCGGAAGCAATAATTGCTCCATATATTTGCCGCCCTCTCTCAGAGACTATTAGTATTTTCGATTTCCAGGACGCAGTAGTCTGTCTGTTAGCCTGATGGGACTAGGAAGGCTTCTAAGTCAAATCACGACTTTTCTTCGTTTCGTTCTCTCTCTGGATACCAGTCTCTCTGTCTGTTTGTCTGTGTCTCTGTCTGTCTGTCTGTCTGTCTGTCTCTCTCTCTCTCTCTCTCTCCCCCCCCCCCTCTCTCTCTCTCTCTCTCTCTCTCTCTCTCTCTCTCAGGGTGTCTCACTCACAACTCATTGTCTCGATCCCTGTTGTCTCCACCCGAGAGGGGAGAGAGGGGAGACTGTCTTTTCCTGAACTAATCTCCTTGCACCAGCTCCCCCCCCCCCCCTCTAGAGTGTGCTGGCTCCAAACCCAGGGAAATATTGCATGCAGAGCTACAGACTTAGCGGGTAGCCATAGACTTTGACGAGGGCTGTTAGTCTTTTACTCTTGATGGAAAAGCGAATTATTTTTTTTTTTTAAATGATCATAAAAATGAACAAATTGTTTACTGGAAAGAAACATGACTGAGCCAGATCTTAATCTTCACCTGATCAGCATGGTTTCCTTCACGACCCTTTGTGCTTCAAATGGCTTTCGAAGTGTTTTGTTGCTTTTACTATTTTTTTTTTTCTTTTCATATATCTAGTTTTGCATTTTTTTCCCTTTCCGCGACATAAATTATGCGAAGCTGGCCTTCACGAACTTTTTTGATTTATACTCCCACCCCTCCATCTTCTCTCTCTCTCTCTCTCTCTCTCTCTCTCTCTCTCTCTCTCTCTCTCTCTCTCTTTTTTTTTTTTCTCTCCACCATCCCCCTCTCATATCAAGGGGTCAAACTCAAAACCCTATTTTGTCAGCTGTTTCGCTCAGCCTTGTGGTCTAGCAGCTCCTCACAAAGGCTGGCTGTGTCAGACAAGTCTCACACCAGTGTCAATGAAATCTGCTGTGTGGTAGACTGCAGACTAGGAGATTAGAACATTAACTCTGTCCCGGCTTTCGCTTTCTTATCAGAAATACTTTTTTAGAGCCCTTTATGAGGCTTTTGTTAATTTGTATTCTTTTTTTTTTGTATGAATAACCCAAGGAACGCTAGACAAGAATTAATTTCAAACTTTATGAGATCAGTTTTTATTGTTGGTTGTGAGAGAGTGGGTACATAATGGAACAAAAATAATCATTATTGTCCAGATCAACAATTGCAAAGAAAGTGTTTTTGTGTGTTTTGGGATGGGGGGAGGGGGTACAAACAAAATTTAAAATTTGCCGGTTCAGAATGCTATTTCTAATTTTCGGCTTGCTTAAATTTTCATGCAACAGTAGAGAGGTTTGTAAGTGGATAAATAAAGGATAGACATAAGGACATACATATACAGAAAGAAATAGCAAGAGGCAAAGGGAAGCAGAAGAGGGGTGAGAGAGAGAGAGAGAGAGAGAGAGAGAGAGAGAGAGAGAGAGAGAGAGAGAGAGAGAGAGAGAGAGAGAGAGAGAGAGAGAGGGAGAGAGAGAGAGAGAGAGAGAGAGAGAGAGGAAGGGAGAGAGAGGGAGCGAGAGAGAGAGAGAGAGAGAGAGAGGGAGAGAGAGAGAGAGAGAGAGAGAGAGAGAGAGAGAGAGAGAGAGAGGGAGAGGGAGAGAGAGAGAGAGAGAGAGAGAGAGAGAGAGAGAGAGAGAGAGAGAGAGAGAGAGAGAGAGAGAGAGAGAGAGAGAGAGAGAGAGAGAGAGAGAGAGAGAGAGAGAGAGAGAGAGAGAGAGAGAGAGAGAGAGAGAGAGAGTCTCACCCTTGAAGGAAGAGGGAGCTAGACAAAGACAGACAAAGGGACGGACACACTGAGGTGGATTATACTCACTTAACTGGCTCGCGTAAATATCCAGTGTATAAATCGGCAAGTATGGGAAGAATTATCGCGATCAGTGGAAGTTAATACATGATTTTACAGGTGTAAGGTGCCCACGATTCAGACCTAACCAGTTTCTAGCTCTCTAGTTGTTCCTGTGGTCTTCATTATTGGTTTTACTCTAGTTCTGTCGGTACTGAATGTTGCTTGTGATATTGGTACCGCAGTTTATTGTTTGTTCTTCGCATATAGTTTGATGTTGTAACTTGTAGTCAGTATCCATTCCTGGTAATTATTATTTAGCTGCTGTTACCATTGTTGTTGTTGACTTTCGTAATGCGGCTAATATTTTCGGTAACAATACTGATGAACCGCAAGGTGAAAGAAAAAAGTAACAGGCCTATTGATGCTGTTAACCTCGTACTTAGATGTTTTTGAAGGCCATATTTCAAATAGTTTCCTTTTTTTTTTAACAGGTGTCCCTGTAATGGAGACTACAGCAGATCCACAGGCGTCTCTGTCACCGTGTCTCTCTCCGACCAGTGAGCTGCACAAACTGTGGGCTGACTCCTCTAGTCGTGTGAGGCTAACCTCCCCTGCCCTTCAATCCTGGCCGGCACTTTTCAGCTTCAGCTCCACAGCCGCAAGTCACTCAAACTCCCTGGGAAAAATGAAATCCTTAGGTGGGGCCAAACCTCACCCTTACATACCCCGCTCTTCAGCACAGAGCCAATGTGGTTCCTACTATAGCCTCAAATCTGCCAGATCCATCTACCGCACTGGATCGAGCGGCTGTTCTGGTCTTACTAAACAAACCGAGCCAGGAAATATGTTCTTTGAGGGATTTAAGGACTGTGCCTCTGAAGTCCTGCGTTTCCTGCGGGAGGTTGAATGTGTTGAGGACTCGAACCCTCTCGCCCAAGGTTTACAGAGTCATTTAGCCGAAGTTTGTCGCACCATCTGCCCAGAGAGCATGGCGGATCCTCACACTGGTTTGTCTTCAGCTCAAAGTCTGGCAGAAGGCATGTCCAGGAACCAGGAAGTTGTCAGCCGTGTCCCAGAACTCCACCTTGATAATGTGATGTGTTTGTGCCCCCCTTCACCCACCCAGGCACCCCTGAGGATAAACAGACACACTGTTTGTTCCTCTGAATGTTCAGCTTCAAGGGGAGGTGATACTAATCACGCTGCCACAGCGTCCAGTTCGTCACTCACTTCCACGTACTCTCCAGCCTCTCTGTCAAGTCTCTCTGGTGCTGCCATCAACATGGACACAGCATATCTTCAAGCTTCCAAGTTGTCAATGTCAGCTACAGATAGATCAAGAACAAGCATGTTACAGATGAACGCTACTCTTCCAGCATCGCATCTCAAAATCGCTTCGTTAGATCAGTTCTCTCCCATCCTGCAACCAAGAGGATCCTCTGTGGACTCCAAACTGTCCACACAGACAACACCATCAATATCTCCTACAGGAGATTCTCTTCTGCAATATGACCAAAGACTCCCCAAGTACAGCATACCAGAGGAAGAAAAAGGCCATACCAGATGTACAACTGCTTCAGCGAAAATCTCTGATGCTGCAGTGAAAAAAGCTACACTTAACTTCTCTTCAAGCTCGGAGACTATGCCAGAAAATCTATCTACGAGCTCAACTTCCAACCTCCCAGACAGTGACCCAGTCATCGCTTGGTGTCTGCAACCGCCTGCTTTCTCTGCCTCCTCTCTCAGCATCCAGGGAAGCCAACCTATTTCACTTCACCCAATAAACAATTCTTTTGTGCCAACATGCCCCAGTGACCCTCAACTTCAATGTGACACCGGTGTAGTTCACTCAGATAATTCATCTGGTGACCGCATGCAACAAGTGGGGTCAGTGCTGGAATTGAGGCCCAACCTCCTACCAGGAGTTACCTCCTCCTCCGTCGCATCAGGCAATTTCGCAGATGTTCTGCTGGCTGTAGAGTCGTGCCGTGGGCACAATGACTCTCGAGTTAGAGCACTTGCAGATGAGCTTATTTATTTGATACACAATGATGGAGAAGATGATTTTGATGAAGACGAGGATATTGATAACAGAGAGGACTTTAATTCTGATGAAGGAGATGAGGAGGGCGGTGGTGGAGATGAAAGTGGTATAGAAATGGATGACAGTATAGGGAACCCTGCTGATCTCATAGAACAGTGAATTCCATGCCAGTGGATGCAGCCTCTATTTATGGACTTTTACTAGTCCAGTTTAGTCTAGGTTGCTGACCACAGCTTGGACTGCATGGAAGGAAGTGAAACATTTTAGGTTGTCCACCAATCAAGGCCAGCAATGTAACACCAACGGCTATTGTCCACAATGTGTTTTTTTACTGGAGGAATTAATCTCATTGTTCAAAATGTTTAATATTTGCGTGAACACCAACAACTTTGAGAATTCATTTTTTTTTCTCACCAGAGGAAGAAAAGAGACAGAAAGTATTTAAGATTGATTGAGCCTAAGATAAATATTTACAGTATAACATTCTATTTGGGTGAGGTAAAATAAAATTGGACTGGTTAGCTGACTAAAATGGAGCACTACTGTGTTTATTGTAGGAACCAAAACCATGCTGGCAAATTTCAGCATGGAGTAGCTCTTCAGGGGAACCCTACAGAGCAAGCTCATGGTGAAGGATAAGTTTAAGGTTGAGTTTTTGGCAATGTAGGCCGTGCTGTGTACATTGTCATTGAATCAAATTCAATTATTATTACTATTTTGGAAAAGCTACTAGTATTATTGTAGTTTAATTGACTGCATTTGTGTGTATAATAATTAATATTTATATTTTGGTATACCTTGGCAAATTGATATAGAAAGCATTTACTTTTATGAAAATGCTGGCTTAACTAAAATTGGAAATCAGGCGCTTATATTTTTATTTCAAAACAACTCAGTACAGTGATCACCACCTAGCACTAAGCGGGTGCTGTCCCAAATTGCTTTAGACCACACTATTTAATCATAGTAACAAAATTTTTCTATGTGGATAATATTAATAATGAAAAGTCACTTGTGCCTATTAATGATACTGATAAAATGTCACTTATGATCACTCCGGTAGCTGGTTTTTATATATTTTTTTTTGGCACCTATCATCAATCACTACAGTTAGCCGACATGGTCATTTTTTTTTCTTCAAAATGAAATCCAAGAAGATATCACACTGTATGGTGTGTGTCCAGGTTGTCCTATCCACATCAATGTGTGCCAGTTTGTCAGCTGCCTGTGTTTGATAATCTTCTTATGATGTCATGATCAACTCGCTTAAAAGGATCTTGAAGCCTGGTAGCAAGCAAGTCTCTCTTTGAACTGTGATGTAAAATTAAACACATAAGTGGAAGAGTAATATCATATGGATACTAGGATAAATATGATTCGTTAGCAGATGCTTAATCCCCTATGATGTCACAGCATGTCCAAATTGCGACTAGCCATCAGAATTCTTGTGTTGATTATTCATTTTCAAAGGCATCTTGTTTATGCTCAAAACACATAGAATAAATTTAAAATAAATTAAAAAAAAATAAAGCAATGCACAACCTCTCCCCTCTTCAACAGACATAATATTTAGTTTGACTTTTAAAGACTCTAGTCTTGTTATTGAATATCGAAATAAGGGAAGTAACATTGTGTTTATCACTCTGCATAGCAACAGATAGCTTACACTTGGGATAAACATTGCTTGCTGCTCGGCAGAGACCACTGATCCAGGCACAAAGCAAAATCATGAAAATGATTTCTGCAGTCACTCAAATTTTAGATTAACGAAATATTCAGACTATAATGAATTTAGTCATACTAAACAAAATGTGCTATAGTAAGTTCATTTTTGGCCCATTCAACAATTCTTGTGGCAAATTAGCTTTTCTCTATTTTCTTCAAGGTGTCTCACATAAGAAGTTTGTGCCGAGATCTCTAAAAATTATCCTTTAAAAAAATTAGAACAGAGACTCGGAGTAGTATAAGTACTGTTTGTATAGATACAATAGATTCAAAGGTATTAACAATATTGTTAATACCTTTGAATCTATTCATGTTTTGTGTTTGATATGTCGGTGAGATAACAAAATCACAAAGTGATTTGTTACATTTTCTTGAGTTAGTTATTGATGATAATTCAAACTGTTTTACTTTTTTTTTTAAATTCTAAACAAGAAAATCACTTAATTTAAATATTTCTGGCAATGCACCCAATATTTTTAATCCATAGAATTGAAATTATATTTCTCATTTTGTGCCCTCTCTTCTTGCCATAGGTGGCATAATCCACTTCGATGTAAGAAATCGAAACCATTTTGGTTACAAATTACATGTTCTGACTTGGGAAAGCCAAAGAATAGAAAAACAAAACAAAAAAAAAAAACTGGGTCAGTGCACACTGATTTAAATTGGTTTCCATTATATATAAATGCTAAAATATGCCCTCTGTTTAGGTTTAATTTTTTTTTCCTTTAAGTTTTCTGTTAATTACAAACTAGTACGTAAGATTTTATGGATATAAATATATATATATATATATATATATATGTTGAAATGTATAAATTTCTTTTTTAATGATAACTGCGATTTATTTATAAAGTGAAATTTGTAAATTAATATATTCATATATTCTTTAAGAGATTAAAAGAAAAAAAAATAAACCAAAGATGAAACCAACCGTTTTGATAAATTTGTGAATTTTACTGTACTATTTTGAATAATTATAATTGTGCCTTTAAGTGTTTAATGGTATTTTTCTGCTTTGTTTTGTAATTGTGTTGTTCATGTAATAAAAATAAAGGCCATTTATATATGTAATGTTGGTACACACAGACTAGCCCTTATTGATAACATAGTCATTTATATTAAGAAGATTAAACAGAACAAAAAAAAAATAACTATAAAAAACAAGGAGGGTAAAAAGGGTTCCTTATTGCTTTCTTAATAAATTACATGTAGTCGCAGGCTTCTAAGTATGAACTGGAGAAATTAGAAACATATTCCACTGGCTTAGTTTAAAAAAAAACCTGAAGCATACATTGGTTGCAAGCTTTGTTCAGTTCAACTAAAACACTGCTAAATCAAAAAGATTATTACAAACCCTCACATTTTTTTGAACACCTTACCACTGCAATTGATTCTTAAAAATTGTTGTTTTTTTTTTCCTCATAGAATAGCATTCAATGCAGTTTTGTTATCAACACATTTTTAATGTCTTGGCCGCATACATAGTATATTGGCATTTCTATACATGTTCATTTATAAGTAGACACTACTAAAATTATTCAAGGTCAAAGTCTCTATCAGTTTCAACTGGAGAGATTTTCTAAAGAGAGGGAAGGGTGATGAAGAGCATTGAAAAACCCATTTGAAAGTTTATATAATCCTAGAACTATCACAAAGTTCCAGTCAGAGACAAAAATCAAACACAGCCCACCAAAAAATTTTGATTGCAAAATGATGATGGTTTATTTTGTACAGTTAAGGTAAGAAACAAATTAATGAACCCAGCCCAATTCCACTGAAAAATTGTCCTACATTTTCACAAAACAAGGCTTTAAAATTTTTATCATGTATTGATGAAAAAATTGATAGAATTTTGATACAAGAGCAAGATGATAAATCAGTATACTCATTGATATACTATTGAAGTCTTGATAAAAATGGTCTCAAAATAAAGATCTGCACTATAGACTCTAGGTCACAAATTACATCCTAAAACCTTTTCTAAGATTTTTGAATATTGTTATGGTTGTAAAGATATCAATAAGATCAATCTGTTTACAAATAATATAAAAAAAAAAAAACTGCATCTGAACCTAAGTATGGAAGTTACTTTGGAGTGAACTATGCGAGAGAGAGCTTGCACTATACATAAAAGATGCCGTAGTGCTTCTCCACAAAATGCAATTTGGTGCATCAATTTTTTTTTCTGCAAAGTCCAAATTTTCTTCATTTTTATGATGAATCAGACTAAGATTTATAAGGCTCATCCTTAATGGTTAAATTCATCCTCGTGGCTGCAGGTGCCTTTTTCTTCTTTTATTTTTTTTCTTGAAGTGAAAAATATACAATACATGGATTGCACTGATTTGTGTAAAGTTTAGGAATCTGCACTGTATGTGCCTGAGTGCAACTGTTGAACTAAAGTGATGGTAAAGTTCAAGTATAGCTTGAAATAATCCTAACACAAAGATACTATTTCTCAATGATTCTTTAATGATCAGGAGCAATCGTTTTAGAAGGCTTTAGTCATCATTTACTGTTTTACTCAGCTGATAAAGTGCCACAGCAATGTGGTGGTAACCTGACGACACATGAGCAACTGCTGCATTTATAATTGTAGAATGATTTATAGATCTGAATATCAGTAGTGATAGGTACATATATTTATATAGGCCCTATAGTCACAAGTATTACTATAAAGTCTATGTAAGACAGACTGGGATCACTTGATAGAGTTCCAATTACATGTGTTCAAAATCTGACCAAAGCAGCATTATATAATTATGTATTATACAGAAAACCTACTAGGGATTCCACGAAGAAAGCTAAAACGTTAAGCTTTTTATGCAGAATGTACATTCTACAGATGGAATAATAATTATATCATCATGTTCATTCGATAAATGCCTAACTCAATTTGGGGGGATTTTTTTTATATTATATACATATACATATTGATTCCTTCATTTTGGTTGAGTCCTAATAAGTTTTGGTTCCTAATATTCGAATTATTTATAGTAATATCGCTGAAAATACCTTTGTTTTCTAGAGGGAAAAAAATTTTTTTTTTTTTTTTTTGCATAACTCAAAACAGGTAAAAATGAGTTTTGCATTTATCGAATGAGCGTGACAATATGGTCTGATAACACAAGCAAGTAAATAATTCAATGCAAGTGACATAAAATCCATTCAGCCTTCACTTTAACAAAAATAATTCTAGAAGCAAAACTTTTCCCATGAATCTACTCTAGACAGAACTAAACACCCTTCCAATCTGATTTGTCCACATAAAAGCTACTACAACCTTATGATTTGAGATGACTTATGTTTTCTTGATATAGAGAACTAAAATGCATCTAATTTAAGTAGAATACACAGAAGCTGTACAATGCAAGCAATAAAAAACTTAAGTGTAAATTCAATGAAACTTCTCAGAGATTTTACATCAGCAAATGAAAACGATACTGGCTGCAAACACCTAGCCATTGAAATCTTCGAGCTTCCTACGTGTAGGGAAGGACCCCTGTTAAAGTGAGAACTGGTGTTGTCGTCATCTGATTTTGGTAACACTATCAAGACTCTCAGCAAGCACAATGAAGTTTTAAGATAAACTTGAGTCTGTTTAATTAAAATCTAGATTATAATTTAAACATATGTTGAACAACCATTAATCCTGACACTGTTACACTGCCTCTGAACCTATAGTGAAATAAACTTTCATTTCATTGGTGAATGATTGCCAGTGATTCCCTTGAGGGTAGATTTTTGAGCATAGAATGTCAAAAAAATAAATAAAAAACAGCAAGAAACATGCATAATTAATGACTAAAAAGTTGACTGAAACAAAATGAATATTCACAATATGTATAATATAACGTCCATGTGACATGATAAACTTCACAACATTAAAGAACAAAAGATTATAGATGATGCTTCAGAATACAACCCAAGTTACATTGCACTGGCAAAGGTAAAACACTGAATCATCCAATACATTATGGAATGTAGGCTACTATGTCGATCATGTTATACATTGGTTGAACAATATCTTTAATAAAACATCCCAATTCAATATAAGCCAATTTAAGGATATATATAAAAGTAAATTGAAAACAAAGAACAGTCGTTACATTAAGAATAAGAGATATAATTATCATCAAACAAGTCATTTAAATTAGAAGAATAATTCTCTAGTTTAGGCACACATTTGTGATTCATCAATGTTCAAGTATAATTTTATTGTATTAACACAACTTTGACATTTAAAAGCAAGATATAAAACTGGAACATCAAAGAATGATCCATAACTTTGAGGACGCATCAAAATAAAAATGCCCCTTCACAATATGATCCAATGAAGACAATGCACCATAGCAGATACAAAAAGGCAGAAAGTTGTGCATGGAGAGGAAAATTATTAGTACTTTTGTGCTTTCAATGTAAAAATCCTTTTCACAATCCAACTGAAAGTAAGTTGAGATATTGTTTAAAAACCTGAAATCAAACACAATTTTTGAGCTCTCTCAACTCAGATCCATACTGGATAGAGAATTATGGTACAAACTGCATGTACCATCTTCCCTCACCTTTACTCGAAGCAGTAACACAGCTATATTTGCACAACCAGGGAGGAGACAATTCTGCATGACCTTTGATAAGATTAACACTTATACATTTGAAGTTGTGTGGTACAGGCAAGAAAAACATGAGATCCTTACACCTCATAAGGAATGTAGAAAACTTGTAATCTGCATTCAGTGTGCATGTCATGTTCATCTTCAGAACTGCATAAGATAAAGCAGAGATACACCAAGTCTTTGACTTAATTTAGATCAAACATTGACACTCCGATATCATTGTCTTGGCTGAAAATGTGAAATGTTCTCAAAAGTTGATGAATCACATGTAGGCAGCCCAATGATAATAAGAACATACTTCAAGAATTACAGCCTTAGTGGTTCTGCAATATTCTTTAAATTTGCCTATCTACTAATTTCTGAAAATTCAAAGTGAAACACTATGCACATTTGAATGGAATTAAGCTGATAGCCAAGATCTAACAAAACTCAAAGAAAAGCAGACCTCTAGCTAAAATAACATTATGATTCACAAATGCCTTTTTTTTTTTAAAATTAGAAACAAGCCAAACAGAAAAAAGTTCTTTTGAAAAAAAAAACAAAAAAACCAAACAAACAACAAAATCACATATATTGGGATATGTCTCCAATAGAACTGAAAAGAGCGAGTTACCAATGCTTAATATTTCAGATTAGCTCAAATCATCATGGAAGAAAAAATATTAAAATAACAGCGTAAAATTTGCAAAGCTTCCAAGATTTACATTCATTTCTAATGGTACAAAGTCATCATGTGAAGAACAGTAAGTTTTGCGTTTTACAGATAGTCAACAAATGCTCATTATTCATGAGGACACTTCAAGCCACTGATAGAAAATGGAAAGCTGTAATCCATCTCTGAACTACACCCATGCTCTCCAATCATTAAATATGTAGGATAACAAAGATCAGAGAAGGGCAGCTACATCAGTTGAATCATGACTAGAGCTATAGCAACTGCATAGCGTAAACAAAATCATCATTGCACAGGTTTTATAAGGCAAAAGAATTTTAAAATTCTCACCCTCCTGCAATAAAAATATAAAAAAAAAAACAAAGAAAATTTGAAAAAGATTTTAAAAGTCTGTAAAAAAAATCAATATCAACCACAAGGGAACTTGCTGTAAGAGCAAAATAAGTTGTTTAAATTCCTTGTGTCCTGAACACAAACTTTAGGTGGATTTGACTTCATGATGATTAGTATCCTGCTGGTTGCTTTGGTCAAACATATAAAAAAAGAATATTTTATATCAAATATAATTCTGAAGTAGAGAGCTGTCTTATTCTTTGAACAGATTTTTATAATAAAAACGAAGAAAGTTATAGTAGAGTAGAAAATCATTACCAAACAAAGTTGCATTGTCTGAAAAAAAAAAAAATCGAACACAATTCCTTAATTTACGCCCTTCAAACTTTATATTATATTGACAGCTATAGCAGATCTAGAATATTTTCACACACGCAAAAAAAAAACAAAAACAAAACAAAACAGAACACTATTTTATATCAACAAAAATTTTAAAAATATAGAGCTGTCTCCACTCTTCAAACAGACTTTATAGTAAAATACAACAAAACCAAATGAATTCCTGCAGTATTTTCAGAAGAAAAAACCAACAAACAGAAAACAGTTTACAAAAAAACTCTCACCACTTACATCAACCACAGGAGAAACCACATGAAAAGAACATTGATTAACATTTTAACTTGAAATGTGTTTGCATGCCCAAATTCCTCTTAGTTTAGACCCTTCAAAGGACAGTAACAATTATTGACAGTTGTAGCAGATCTCAAAGTAGAACATTTCCATAGAGATTTCTACTACAGTACTGTTAAAGTTCAACTTTCACATTTCTGGGAGAGATAAACATAGCAGTTACACATTTGCGGCAATGGGAATAATAATAAAAAACAATAGAATGCCTAAAGCCACACTGGCATAAATGCACCACACAGCATATTTTAAGTCCTTCTGAGCCATGCCCATTAAACCTTTTGACTGATGCCGCTTTCCACGGCGGGCGTACCTTACTGCCAACAAGCCGGTGATGATGTTAAAAATGACGCTGACATAGGAGGCAATCATTACCTGTTCAAACGTCTTCCATGGTCGTGGGACCAGATCACCAAGGGCAAACTGACGCAGGTTGATGTCACTCTCTGTTGTGTCTCTGTATGGATTCTCAGCACCAGGTTCTGAGTAGGAGTATCCATTGTCGACAGGCTGTGGAGTTTGTCTTGAGCTTATCAGAGACACAGATACTTGTTCTTGTCCAGAACCACGATCAGCAGTCTCATCAGACTGAGGAATACGATGATGGTCAGCTCGACTCATTGCCCAGTCTCTGTTGATTGTAAGTACTAATGGTTCTTGAACAACAGAATTAAGATCAGTAGCAGGCTGTAAAGAAAGCAAGAATAGTAGGGTTTGAGAAAGGAAGAAATCAAGACATTAAACCTTGTAAAATAAGAAAAATCCTCCTCATACCTGAAATGCATCTAGTTTAAGCAGTTTTACCTGCTGCTCCTTTATTGAAATTTAGAATGTGTTCGATATCAGTAAACTAACCATTTGTATTCAGATTTGCCAGTATACTTGGAGAGCTCTTAAAATACGATGAAGATCCTTGGAGACATTCCTGGTATTCATCCTCAAAAGTTAAAGATATATTTTTCTTTCACAAAATGATAAACATTTACAAAGGAATTATCATAACTCTCTAGAAACCAGGGAAACCCTGTGACAAACTGTTACTCAATGATTCTACTCTTCAGATTTGGAGTGGATCTGTCTATGACTGAGTTAGAATGATGTAAACCAAGATCCAAGTCAAAGTGGATTCAGAGAACAACGAACACCAGACACAGTTTGGGCATTAGTGAAAAGGACACGTATGAAAGTTATACATAATATAACAGGAATTTATAAACATCAAGCAGGCATGCAAGCAGCCCAAAAAGGAAATCAAGAAAATTAACATGGCTGTAAAATATTCAGCTTTGAAGTAATGAACAATTCCCCTTGATGAATCAATAGAAGCCACAATAACGGTCATCATTAAGATGTTCTTTGGCAATGTAAAGCTAAAGGGTCTTACTATTAGTTTTACCTCTACTTACTGAGTTAGATGCGGTACTATATGAAGATTTATTTCTACATCTAATCTAACGTTACTGAGTTAGATGCTGTACTATATAAAGATTTATTTCTACATCTAATCTAACAAGGATCTAAAGATAATCTTCACAGAACTCAGACGCCAACAATCATTTATAGAAAAAAAAAATGATCTGAGACAAAAGCTCCTCAATGAAAAGAATGAAAAAGAACATATGCATCAGAAGATGGTTACCAGGTCTGATAAATAATTATATTAGTTTTACCATTACTGACTCTTCAATTAACTACAGTGATCATGTTCAAGTGGCTGCCAAATTCAAACTGAAATTTAAGAAAACATGAAGTAAACTTAAAAACATCAAACTTGACTGAGGACTAAGCTATTAACATCCAACAAGACCTTCAAGAAAAGTATTGTGTGGCTGTTCAAAACAAATATGAAGTCTTATGAGAAGCTGATAAAGTGGGCCAACAATTGGTAAAGTTCAAAGTAGCAGTCATAAAAGCAGCAGTGGAATAAATACCTAGGGACGATAGGAAAATATAACAAAAGAGGATGACTAAGGACATCTTGGAGCTCATGGAAAAAAAAGGAGGCAAGTAATACATTAAGGAGAAAAATATGAAATAAAAAAAATGTGATGAAGCCAAAGAGAAGTGGAACAATGACATTGACAAAATCAGAAACATCAAACTATACTATAGAAGTACTGAGCAGACAGTGTGCAAAGACATAGAAGAAAATCTTGGAAGATATCTTGTTCATCAACAGGATGGCTGCACTCAATCCCACCTAAGTCACTCCAGCTCAGATAAAGACCCTAAGAGAAGGGACATAACTCCGTACAAATAACAGACACGTTTTTTTTAATATTACAAAACAAGATAAAATTATGAAATAAACCATAAGAAAAAAAAAAACAAGAATTAGAGGTCTTGAGTTATTAATAAAACAAGTTTTCATCACAAAAAACACTTTTCTAAGGCTTCTCCTTCACTACAGGATGACTTTACCACAATTTCAGTTCTTTCTCTATCAACATCCCACTCCACCACCATCTCAACATCACAAACTGAATCCTGATTTCAAGTAGGCAATGGTCATGATTTTTATCATTGTAATTTGTATGGATAACCATGCAGATAAACATAATCAAAGGTTTCTGTACCTGGTAGCATCCCTGAGAAGAGTCAAAATTTAGATCTCACATAGGCCTTGAAATCCTGTAGTAATAAGGAAAGAAAGTAGACACCCAGAAAAATGAAGGTAAACAGGTGATAACAGGTGATGTAGGTACACAATATAGTGATCCATTTCCCCATGATTTGGGCAACACTCCAACAGTGGACGATACAGGTGGGGTTGAGTTAAATCAAAAAACAGTGACATCATTTCAAAAGAATAAAAAATCCTAGACAGATGGGCAGGTACATAGGTGAACCTTTTGAAGATCACAGAAAGCATTGCAATGAAATGAAGTGCAATTTTCAATTATTTTGCTGGTCCACATATCATGAGAGATGAGACCTGGACATTCTATCAAAACAACTGTTAATAGCACTTGAATTGAAGACTATGGAACTGATAAGATCTCAACATTACCCGACAAAATCTATGACACCTGGGTCAGATTTCACCAGACATGTTCAAAACTATTTATCGAACTGCAAATAAACTAAAGGCAACAGAGTGTGAATTACATAGAAAAATCAGTCGTTAGTTATGAATCATATCACCAAAGTAATTTTAAGAATTTATGCGAGTCAGAAAGAAAAACAAACCAGAAATAGCAAATGATTAGTGTGGCTTTGTAAAGGGAAAAGGTACAACAAATGCAATCTACATTCTTTGATTTTGAACTATAATTTGAAGAAGCTCTGGAAGTACAAAAAGATGTATCTGTGTTTCATTGACTGCATCAAGGCATTTGACAGAGTATGACATGATGAGATTTATAATCAAACAACAAAGTTTAAGATAGATGGACAAGAACTAGTCATCAAAAACATGTACTGGGAAATCAGCTCATTTAAAAAAAGAAGCTTGGTGCCAGACAAGGATGGGTGCTTTCCCTAGACCTTTTGTCTGTCTACATTGAGATGCAAAGTCTAGAAGGATACTCAGGAATTTTACAGTAGAAGGGTACAACGTAAACAACTTGAAGTATGCTGATGACACTGCATTGTATGAAGAAAAGAAAGAAGACTTGCAACAATTATTAGATATTCAAGAAGAAAGTAGAAAGAAAGGGTTGGATTTGAATAGTAAAAAGACAGAAGTCAACAGATTAACATCAATGAGAATAAACTCAGTTCAAGGATAAATTCAAATACTTAGATAATTATCAAGCAATGGATGCAATTTCAAAACAGCTACAAAAGAAACTGGAGGCAACATAAATGTGGTTCTTACCGAGAATACTACGAATCTCATAAACTGCAAAGAAATCAAACTTGAAGCAGTGTTACGAAAAGCTGACATTGTAACAAGGTCACTCATATTATAAATTTATAAGACAATGCCAGGAAACCTTTTTTGGTCATGTTATAAGACAGAAAGTAGAACATCTTTTGACAATCGGAGTGATCGAAGGAAAACGCAGCAGGGGAAAAAAAGTGGCTAAGTAAGAAGAGTGACAAGACATTTGGAAGCGACAAGGGATAAAGATGCATGGGAGATCATGATCGCCTGATTGATAGTAGGGTATCCATAACACCTGACTAGGGTGAAGAAATGTTACAAGCAAAGAAATCTTTGCCAAGGACACATTCAACATCACATGAATTTAGCCGGGCTAGGATTTTAACCCCAGGTCTCCTCATCTGGATGTCAGGTTTCGATCTAGAATCTTAGATTAATAGAGCTAGGTCTATTAACTCCCTTGTGTCTCTCAGACAAAACCTAGATCTAGGTCTAAATGTCTAAACTTAATCTAGGGGGCCTACCGATTTTAACTGAGTAGTATTAGATCTATTCGTGAAAGAAGCAAATCCTAGAAGTAGAAGTGTAGGAAGGTCTGATGAAGTTTAGGCTGTGGCCTGTAATGTTTGCAAACAATGTACAAAAATGCCAGTTTTATCAAGGTCTAATATCAATTATAAAGAAAGATATGCATTTGCTTTTGTTATAGCAAAGCTTAATTAAATGAAATTGAATTTATTTTAGTAACGAGTTTCAAATTTTTAAAATTATGATATTGGAAATACTGGACATAAGAGATCTAAATTACTCTGATTATAATGATAATAAGCTTTTAAATTTTCATTATACAAAGTTATACTTGGCAAGCCAAATTATTTTTATCGTTTCCTGCTTTTTTTTTTTTTTGTCGAGAAAGAGCTCTAGTCTATTGTAGGTTAAACAACAGACTACTCTAGAACCGTATACAGAACCACTCTATAAAGACTTTAAAGATGATTAGTTTTAGTACTTTGATGTATCAACAAAAAAAAAAAAAGAAAAAGATGTATATATATATGTATATATATATAAAAGAGAGATAAGGAAAAGCTTACTTAGAGATGAGTGAAGGGGAAAAAAAGAGAAAGACATTCGGATAGGCAGGAAGGTCTTGGTGGGAAAGATAGTAATAGTATTAGTAGTAGTTGTGGTAGTATTAGTAGTGGTAGAAGCAGTAGTAGCAGTCGTACCATTAGCAACAGTACTTACAGTAATAGTAGTAGTAGTAGCAGCAGCAGCAGCAGCAGTAGTAGTAGTAGTAGTAGTAGTAGTAGTAGTAGTAGTAGTAGTAGTAGTAGTAGTAGTAGTAGTAGTAGTAGTAGTAATACTAGAAGAAGGAGCACGGTTAAAAAAAAATAGGTAAGAATGCTGCTCAAAAATGTACAAAACAATAATGTGCACGTTAATATCTTTTGCTTCACGCCTTCATCAGACACAGAAACAACAAAACCAAGGATATTCACATTTATTATGAATGCTAAATTTATACAAACTTTGAAATTATATCAGTTAATCAGTTATACCACCTTCATAAAAGCAATGTAGCGTACTTTTGTGGATTTTTCGTCTGCCTTCAATACATTTAAACCCCATCTTCTGGTGAGAAACTTGTGTAGTATGAATGTTAATCAACACATCATCTCCTAGGTTTTAGAATTTGAAGGCAATAGACCCCAATGAGTCTATGTTAAGAGCAAATGAGCAAAATAAATAAATATAATAAGATTATGTCCTAACAGAAACGAAGCATCGTCCACCACTGAAGTTGCCAGTTTTGTTCGATGTTGCGAAAAATATTATCTTTATCTTCGTTTAAATGTTACCAAAACAAAAGAGGTGACCATTGACTTCAAGAAAAAGGCAAAGCAATCTAATACCTCAATCATATCAATAAACAAATTTGTAAATGCAAGTGCCTAGGGATGACTATTGATGATAAATTAAATTGGAGTGGACACACTGACACCATAAAATCGAAACGAATTTATTTGGACAGTTCAAGGTAGATAACACCCTAATTCCTCTGTTTTATAAATCAATTGTTGAGGGCATAATGACATTCTCGATTACTTGTTAAGGGAGAAACATTTCTAATGTTGATTGCACGAGAATTGACAAAGTTATAAAAATAATAGCAATATTTAAAAAACCCAATTCTGCATTTTCATTCCAATTTTTAATAGATTTCTTCGTTGCCAATTTCGAGAAACGTCTGTTTTTTTTTTATTTATATAAAAAAGAAAGCATTCAAACGTTGTATTCACATAAAGACAAGACGAAACGCCATTTAAATCATTTTTACCAATAGACGCAAGTTTATATATATATATATATATATATATATATATATAATAACAAGGACTATAAAGTATAAAGTGCTTTGTTGACTTCATACAGAGAACATGGACGTTCTTACTACGTCATATTATGTGCACTTCTTTTTAAAAAAAGTATATATGTGGTTTCTCGACTTCAAGGGTATGATACACTTTCCCTTATAATCTATGTGATAATAATAATTATTTTCGTTTATATCTCTGTTTATAAACATAACTTACACCTATAAATGTGAACCCAGTTATCATATGAATTTTTATATTACTCTATATTGTTCATTTATGCCTGTGGTCTTTCATGCTTTATATTTTACACATCTCAAGTCAAATTGTCTCTATGGCATGAAACAATGCTTTTTTAATCTGAAGTTATAGGCCAGAAGTGTGGCACACAATCGTTACAGTATCTTGAACATTCATCTTTAATGCGCCGCTAACGGGACAGCTGCAATCTACCAATCGTGATCCAGCAAGTGCGATTGCCCAAAAACGAAACTCCGGTTTCGATATTACGAAAGCATGACATTGAAAACGAGCTTGCATCACAGTTCAGAGAAAAATCAAGAGTGGATTTACTTCCGAAGAATGACATTGTGGATAAGATTTTCCATATAATTTTACTCTTTTTTATCTGAAGAAAGAAAAGAGGAATTGAAGCGAGTCAGGCTGCGATCTCTATCCAGATCTAGATCTATATCTAATGTAGACCTAGATTCTAGATTCTAGATCTATCTCATCTTTAAAATATCTGTGAATTCCGAGAGATCACAGAAGGCTACTAAAGCGCAAAAGGTAGGTCTAAATATCTTGATTCTTTCCAGATTCGTTTCATTATAGGGTTTTGAAATTTCCTTTTTACAAGTACTCATCAGTCCGAATGATTCATCGAGAATGGGATTAGGATGTAGAATGTCTATAGAAATCTAGGCCTACAGGCTACAACCTCGTTGCAAGAATATCTCTAGTGTCCAGATCTAGATCTAGATGCACTCAGATTGATGAGCCCTAAACGCTTTGCCAACCTGTTTAAGTGGTCTTTAAGTAGTTTAAACTATGCTTACGATAATCAATTTTTAGACAATAGATTTGTGTGGCTAAATTTTTTTAGGCTGCGACCGTGTACAACGTTTTACGGTTTTTAGGAGGTGCATAAAAACCTATGTCCTTCTACACCATTTGTGGAAGGTGCAAAGAAACTGGCGTCCTTTTATAAGGTTTATAGGAGGTGGATAAAAACCAGTTTTATTACACAGCATACCGTAAAGGACCTTTATCTTTGGTAAGGGAAGATGCAATGATGAATACTTGAACCTTATTTAGATTTTAGTAATTACATTTAAGTGAAAAAAATTATGGCCAGGTCTAAATGCTGTCCAGGGAATGGATTGATTTTTGCCATTTTAGCTCTACAATAGTACAAAGATGAAAAATGATTTTTTGGGCGAGTTAGTTTTATTGTATTGTAAATAATAAACATAAGTGTACCCCATTAGCACAAACAGACCATTTATATTTTTATAAAATTGCTATTTATGGCAAAGCATATATTTCTTTTATCCTCCACATTATCAGCCCTGGTTGAAAATGTTTTAAATTTCATTTAAAATGTTATCTTGACTCAAACCGGCATTTACTTAGTGAGCAAAAGTAAAAATTTTATTTATTACTTAAAATTTTCATTGTCTTTTAGTTTTACACAGGGCATGTAGCCAGAAAAGGTTGTTCTGGCCATACAGCCTGTGATCATTTGTAACATGTCAAGGGATCTGGATTCGACATCAAGATCTATCTCTAGGGACTCTAGGTCTATACTCTAATTTGTGCAATCCAAATCTAGATTCTTATCTAATGTTGATGTTGGGAATAGAAAAGTGATTAAGAATGGTACTTAGCTGATTTTGTACAATACAAATCTTTCTATAGATCCTTAAAAAATTCATTATCATAAAAGATTAAAGTTAAAATGAATGTGCAGCAACTAATTCAAAAAAATTCATTATCATAAAAGATTAAAGTTAAAATGAATGTGCAGCAACTAATTCATGCAATGCAGTACACCTTTGAGCATCAGGCACGATTTTAAGAACAAATAGCCCTCTAATAAGTGATGCAAAATATCTTAAAATAGATTTGGAAAGTATACAAGAAGCTGATATACAAAATACTTTTGAACTTCTATACATACAACAAGATTGCAGATAAAAGTTGCTTTTTTTCTCTTACTCCTGTTTTTTTTTAAATCAAACTTTTCATGTTTCATTTTTCATGTCAGACTAAGATCAAGCAGTCATGTCAAGTGTGAAGTCTAAGTCAAATGAAAGTAATGGTGCCTCAGCTTCAGCAGCATCAACGGAACAGAAACCAAAGCTGAGACCGTGCTGTGCCTGTCCGGAAACAAAGAAGTTGAGAGATGAATGGTAGCATACATTTCTTGTTATTTCTCATATGCAGCCTAATATATTGATATTATGTAATAAACTTCTTATGAAGTTAAGAACATAACTACTCAAAGCATTGATTTTTACCTGTTCATAATTCTTTAAAATTTCAAAGGCACATTCAGTTTCAGCAATCCCTAATTATGATATTTACCTCGTGTACAGCACATGAATATTTATCTTTAATCAGAAATCTTCCACATGTATGAAATCATCAGACGTACACGGCTGTTTGCTAGCGTATCACTTAATTCAGCGCGAGCCTGATCAGGGTCACTAGGTTATGACCCGGGCACTGAGGTCATCCTACAGGAAAGACCGTTGATTAATGCAACCACGAATATAAGTTAGAAGATGCCTCAATTAAAACAATAACAATGAAATTATTTTAAGCTCACATGCTTTAAAACTTGATTTTTATGAAAGATAGAAAATTGAGCTGAAGGGGCATGTGAATTTCACAAGAATATGTTCACATGTTCATTTTCCATTCGTATACTTCTGTATTAATCTTGAGACTATAATTAATCAGGTTCTTAAAAAATTCATGAAAACAAAAACCAAACCATAATTTTTTCCAAAATTTTTATAAGCTCACACAGATAAGCAGCACTTTCTAAAACACTTTCATATGGATAGTGTAATGAAGAAATTTTAAAGATATAGCCATTTAATGTCCAAATCATAGACAGCTAACCTGTGCTCAGCAAACTGCCCTTCCATTTCCTACATAATCTTCTGGAATTCCACCATGGCACTGCCATTATAACTATCCCTCTTTTTGATGTGTTTTAAGAAGATCTAAAAATAAACTTACTGAGATCAGGAACCAGAGAGACAGGTTCTTCTTTCAAAGTTGTTCCAGCCTCAGAGAGCGTCTTTATTGCATCTCTCTACTTTTACATTCTTTCCTACTTCCTCTGCATAAATTTCTCTCATTTTGCTCGCTGGGGATACAAACCCTTAATTTTTTCCTACTTTTCTATCTCTGTTTATGCCATGTTAGCCCCAAAGCCAATGTCAAGAAAAGAGCGACTTTGCTCTTTCTTATTCCCCACTCTTTACTAAAATAATTTGTCCAATGCCACCCCTGTTTTTCTATTTCTATTTCTTTTGATGGGAACTGACATCAGTGAGTGAGTCTGTTAAGGTCTCTGTAGTTCACACACCAAGCTTTTGTGTTGCTAGTGTTGCATGTAGTTTGTCACCCCCAGTACTGTGGCAGATAATAATTATAATTTTAGAGAGTTTGAGGCACGTTCTGACTGATATATATACATTGTCTAGTCTGTTCTTTGCACCTTTACAAATAGCTGTGGTTTGTCTTTCATATATCCCATACATTTGTAAAGCCTCAGTGTACCTGGCCTATAGCACTGCCCTTTCAAAGATTGCTATTACAAGTTACGTTCTTAGCGCATACTGCCTGTCAGGAGAGGCATTTTCATTATTTACTTGATAATATCGCCACACAAATATAGAGGAAACTTGAATTGTATTTATTAATATTTTTTCTCTGGATTTCCTATCTGCCCAATTGCGGCACATCCTATTTAAACATCAGATACGTGAATAATGTGCTTCGTTATCTAGGAAAAAAAAAAATTTTTTTTTAAATCCAATCATATATCTTATTAAGAAATTCATAAAAAAAAAAAGAAATATAATGCTTTTTCAAATTTTAAACTAATTCTATATTTCATAGTTGGAATGTGGCATACCAGTACTTTAAACGAGGGAGGCTCCCACGTAAGAAAACCAACTACATATTTGACTTTGCAGAGTTGATACGACTACTACTTGTTGATAACATTGGTGAAGTTTCGGGCAAATTGATCGCTCCAATGAAATTTAATTAATTTTTTAAAATAAAAGACCTAATTATAGCTAATATGGACCGATCATGAAGTGCATATCTGAATTGAAACACACTCATAGTATGCTAACAAATTCTAGTAGAAGAAAAATAAAACAGCTTGTTTTTAATAAGAGAACAATCTTTTATTTGATATAAAAAAGCACCCCATAAAGACAAAAACGTAACTGGTTATGAGTCAACAAAATAATAAAAAATGATGCAAGAAATGGGTTTATTGCTGATAGAAATGCTATTACAGAAGGCTGCTGGTTTGCCAAGGTTACCTGAGCCCATGGCATAGGGCCGTGCAGTGTAACTGAGTGATCCTCTAGCATGATAGTGCCTCTGAACAGCCGTGCGTAAGGTTCATTATGAACTTTAAATTGTTCTTTCAAATAAAAGTTGTAGTGATTATTTCTGAGCTTATTGGTTTAAACTTCAAATTTGTGACCTCCCATTCAGTGGATCATGCTTTGTATGGCATATATTTCGTCTTTTACTTTTTCAGTTTCTCACTTCTTGCACATCATTTTCATCAAACTTAGTAATGAGAATCCTGCAATAATCTCCAATAAAAGGAAATAATGCTTTTAAAATATAGCATACACTAGCAAAAGTGCAATCACAGTAAAATCATTTAACCAGAATCACTAATACTAAAAACATAATGTTAAAAGCAGTGTAAAATTTCCTCAAAACAAATCACTATAGTTTTAAGATGGATACTGTAACATTTGCTTGTGGAGCATAGAATGAGACTACACTTGAAATAATTTTCAACTAATTCAATGGAGCATAATTCCTGAAAGAAAGGGGAGGGAAACTCTTAGTCTTGAAGGCACACTTGCTAAAAAAATTTGGTCAGTTATGTCCATGAAAGAGGGAACTTGAAATTCAGAAATGTTGACGAAGACAGAAAAGACTGAGTACAAGGAGTAAACTAAAAAAAAAACTTGATGTTCACATCAGCAAATGGGGAGCAAAGCATGGCCATTCAAATTATTTATTAAACTAGAAATGGAGTGAGCATAAGAATTATGATCTATTATGCTATCTTGTGAAATTGTCTTAGGAGACTTTTTTTGTGGCACACAAATGAAGAAAAGAACTTTATTTAAAATTGTGCTATGAACGGAAATGAAGGAAGGAGAGAAAGCTGGAGGCATAGAAGGAAGTTGGAAGTGCTAGGATGGAGGAAGGTGTTGCACCTTTTATAATGATATAAGGGTTATATTTCTCCAATATGAACTTTTATGATCCAAAGAAAACTGAAAGAACTTGTGGAAAAGAGAAGGACAGTCTAAATTGCAAGATAGATTTGGACAATAATTCAATAGATCCATATAGACATTTTTTTTTTCCAAACCTGTGCTGAATATCAGTTGCAGAATGTCTCTAAGTTTTTGTTTTACAAAAAAGAAGTTCACTCATTGTGCTTTGGTATTCTTTCACAGTATTATTGAAAGAGGAGAGGAGCATTGTGGTGACCTGATAGAAAAACACAAACAATGTATGAGAGAGCTGGGCTTTAAAATTTGGTGAGTTTAAATACAACTTTACCGTAAAAGTGCCTGAGATAATTCCTAATTTTGCTTCACCAACTGCTCATTTAACTCTATTTTTGTCTGTGTTTCTGCACTGAATATCCAAAGTCTCCAAGAAGAGTTGGGAAATTTTTAATCTATTTTTTGTTTAGATTCAGTGTAAGAATAATTTTTGAGATTTAAAGGTCAGTAGATTTGCATACCTGATTGATGTATTTAACTCTTATAGTCCTGTTTTACAGGATTGGCTGTCATCAAAGAGGACAGTTTGTTGTGGATGATGTTGTTGTAGAAGTTTTAACAGTGAATCACTCAACATGTTCACTAACAGCATTCTTTTCTTACAACTGCACCTACTTTAATTTACTGAGTTTTGTGCATAAAATTGTTCTTGCTTTTTATTTTTTTTGCAACAGCACTATTAAATATCTGTTTTGGTTCATGATACTGTTAAGAAAAGCTCTTTGTCCAATACAGGGGCAATATTGGAGTCTCTTTCAAGAGACATGATTGTTTTTCTGTGATGATAACTTTTTAAAACTCTAAAACTGTATGTCTCATGAAAAAAATTATTCTGTTAAAATTGGAATTGGAGGCAAGGTTATAGTTTAGGAAAGGGTCATTTTTCATTTTAAAATTTATATCTTGAAAATGATAACCTATGAAGCACCATTTTGCACATCATGTGGCTCTCGTGACAGCCTTGCCTTCATTTTTACAGTATTATTTACAGCTCTTTTTTTTATTATTTTTTTCCTCTTAAATTTTATTACAATTTAACATTTTTATGTTTTGATTTTTTTGGTTCATATATTTGTAATTTTCTAAATCAAATCTGTAGAACAAGTTAGTCAAAAGCTAAATTCATTGTGTGGACAAATCAGTTCAATTTCTGTCGTCATTAGAGTGATTTAGTGTTGAATGTAAATACAGAATGGTTTTCATTTGATGTATGCAACCTCTTTTAAAAGTCATGTCTAGATTTTACTGCATGAAATTTACTCAAATGAAATATTCAGATTAAATGAATGAGCTACGAATAGAAATCATGAGCTCGCAGATTTTAATTTATATTAATTTTTTTTTACTTCTTATGAATGAGGCAAACTTTGAAAGAACCATTGTATGTTTGCTCTTTCTCTCAGATGGCTTGTCATGTCAAGATATCCAAAGAAGGAAACCAGAAAGCTTTCATGTTCAGCCTGTAGATTGGTCCATCCAATGATATTAAATTCCTATTGTTTTGTGTTTGAGGCAACAGTGTTACAAGCATAACATACATCAACTTATGTCAAAGTTGAATACAGTATGGAATTGTTCATTTATTTGTTGAAACTATGAATTTTTAACTTTGCTTATGTTGATAATTACTTAAAAAACTTAGCTTATCCTTGCTTTATAACTTTCTTACACATGTACCTATGTTAGGGATTTGTCTTATATTTTCATTTACAATGATTACCTGGCTAATATTTCTAGCAATCAAAGAAATCTCTTTTTTGATGTGGATTATGCAAACTGGACTGGATAGAACATTCTCAAATGTACTCAAGAAAACTAACAAGCTGTAAACTTGTTCAAAGCAAGAAATTGAGGAAAATCTGGACAGGAAAAAAAAGCAGTTTTTTCACATGCTCTTCATTTTTTTTAAGAGTCAGATTAGAGATATCTTGTACACAATAGGCAGTCCCGCGTGCTAATCGTCTTGACTTTATGACAATTGATTCTCTGGTTTCCCATATGTCATTTTGGTTACTTCTGTATTTTTGTGGATTCTTGTCCTGCTCTTGGGGGTGTCTTAAGCTATGTATCTAAGGTTCTGTAACTTAAGTTTACATCCTACAGAGAGCCTGTTGACTAACTGCATTTAATGAGATGCAAATAAAATTGTTTGTAAATATGATATGATGTAAAAGATTTTTCAGACTCTACTTTTTAGAAAAACCTTCTCTGAAGTATTTTCCTTGATTTAATAAAAAATCTCAATAAAATGATAAATGATGAAAACCAAAATTGTATTTTTTTGGTACAACTACAAACACAAATCTGTCGTCCTCTGCTGTTCACTTGATCCTTTGATTTGAATGATCATGGTCTAAAGTTTTGTGGTCTTAACCCTTTCCTTACTATATCGCCTGCTTTTGCTCCCAGGGCTCTATTACTTTATCACCAGTCAATGCCTGTAAAATATAGGTGATAAAGAACCTTTGAATACGAAACTAATGAACAGAACAACTAGCAATGCAATTCCTGTCCTGAATGTGCAAAAAAAGCCTTTTTTTTTACATTAACAAACTGCTAGCAACTATCCGCTGTATAATTTTTCCAAGGTTGGTGATCTTGGCCTTCAATTATTTAATAAGAGCCATAATAAAAACCTCTTTGATTTCAGAGCTATCTTGATGAAGAATTTGAGAATAATAATCATCTTGAAAAATTTGAAAAAGAAAGACTTTGAAGATAATGATATTTAGGTTGAAGATTTAGATCTAAGTCATCAACTGCAAACTGATGGGCCTAAATCTAGATCTAGAATTATTTCAGGTGATGGAGATTGAGACTTTTTTGTCTCTTTTTCCCAAATTTTTTTTTCCACATTATCAGACAGCTCAAACCAAATGATTTTTGTTTCAACAGAAAGTTCATTAACTCTTTGAATCCGAACGGCCGCAGAGTACGGCCGATCTAGTTTCAGTTTTTGACAAGCGGCTGCTAGATAGACTCTTTATAGAGGCTTTTATTTTATCGCCAACTATACAAAGTGAAGTGAAAGCGACTTAGACCGACTGGGGACACTTACTACTTCCATAAAATTTATTCAATTACCTTCAATATGATATGCTACACTATATAATATCTATTCATAATAATTACATTGTAAGGAAATAAAATTAACAACTCCTGTACTGTAAAACGCTTACTTTTAAGGCCTCTGTCCAAACGTGAATTTGAGGCTCGGACTCAAAGAGTTAATTTTTCTACATGGATTTTTTTAAATTAAAATTTTAAGTTAAAATAAAGAGTTTTTATGATTTAAAAAAAAATTGTATGTGATGATTTTCACAGAGTTACGTCCCTTTTGTCAGTATTTAGAGAAAGAATACTGAGAAGTCAGAAAGGGAAAGAGTTCAGCAAGAAAAAGATGATGCATCCAGTTCAAAGGAATTGTGGGCTCTTATTCTACTAAAACTAAAGTTGTTGAGGGTGTGTGACATTGCAGTCCAAATAGAGTCGGGAACAGGCTCTAATTTATTCTCAAACTATCTCATTAACGAAAATATACAGAAGTGAACAGATGAACACATGCCAGGTAAATGCACGGTTCATCTGAATGGACTCCTTTAAGCTGTATGAATTTTTTTCTATTCTTTTTGTTATTACTATTTATTTCTATATTGTGAACACATGGTCCACATTTGCTCAATTATATTTTGAAAAAAAATATGAAAACCTGTTTTACTTGACAAGAAATGTTTCATTTGGAATAATTCTTTTTTTGTTTAGATGGCAATTGTACACAATGGCAAAATACATTTTATAGTTTTCTTGGGAGAGGTGCCCAAAACCATGAAATTTTCAGTAGGTAAAAAAATATTGACCAATTGTGGAATGAGCTTGACAAGTCATCTAAAATAAACCATCCAAGCACTGTACATTTAACTGATACTACTGTGGTCACAATGAATGTGTAAGAATTAGTCAGAGTGATAATTGATATAGTTGTAATATAATTTGCTTTAAATCAATTCAAGAGTGTGTCAAACTATGAAAACAGGTTTGCTTTTTTACTAGTCTGTATAATTTTATTGGAGTCAGTTACATAAATTTTACCATGCATGGATTATGTCACCTTGATCTTTTAAAGTTATGTTGTGCAAACAGTATATATTTGATGATTTATTTTTTTTTGCAAGTCATCCAAACAATGTTGGCAGTATCCTTTTAAGGCAATCTACAAGTACATGTAATGTAATAACAATTTCTTGAGTAAAACTTCTACACCACCCTAAAAATACACTGATAAATAATACTTTGTCCCAAACAAAGGCTGAAGGGGACTGGTAAAATCAACTTGAAAATGGAAACAAATTCCTCAACACTCAAAAAAATTAATAAGAGAGAGCTATCACCAATGACTCATCATGTAATTGTTAACTACCAGCTCAAATCACAAGCTCAACATTACGATTAAAAATGTTTATTGAAAAAAAATGTGGTTTAATAAGTGTGAATTACCAACTTATGCAAACGAAAAATTAAAATTGGCTTTAAAAACTGTAATTTTATTTTAATTTTAATTCCATTTGATTTATTTATCTTTTTTGTAATTCTTTTTTTCTGCTCTAAAATGTCCTGCATTGAATTAAAATTCTTTTCTTTGCAAAAATATAAGGATGGAAAGTTAAGTGTATACAGACAATTTATGTTTAGCATCAAACCAAAATGATTGAAATCTCAACTATTCAACTGAGAATATTTCTCTAATCATTTAAAAACTGAAATTTTAAGATATTTTTCAATAGGTTTTTTTGTTTTTTCCGTGTGTTAGATCAACCATTTTCAAATTAAACACAGCTGTCACATCAAACATGCTTTGACTGGGCGTGATGAACAGATTTCTGCCAAATCAATACAGAAACTACTATTTGAACCCAAATTGAAAGATTGAGCCATCAAGTATGTATTTAAAAGAAATGATGTCATTGAAGGTAGTAACTGCCCTTGCATGCTCGACATGTCATTTTATTCCTGACTACAGCTGTTGTCATCTGAACCCACAATATTAGGACAGGCCTTTTTGAGTGCTGCATTGTTTTCAATGTCGTTATAGAAGAATTTAATTTCATGATCGGTGAGCACTACTCTTTCTAGCTGGACTCATAAAGCAGCTTATGGAAGACTAGGAAAAAACTGAATGCCAGATTTCCAGAACAAGTTGATGAAACAGATACACCTGAACCTTTCTATATTTACATCTTGGCAAGAGAATAATACAGTTGAGTCCAAACAATTTGAATCCGGATAGTTCGAATTCTTGGATATTTCGAAGTCGTTTAATTTTACCGAATATTTCTCTATTTAAGCTTTATTACAAAATATTGGTTAGTTCGAATTTTAAAATAAAGATTCGGTCAATTCGAAGCGATTTTGGCGTGATTTTTTTAATTCTGACACAGTGAAAGCACTTTTCCAGGCTTGTAAAAGTACATGTAGTGCTATGCTCCATGCGGCAAGATATTCTGGTGTGTGTTTGCCACCTACGTTACAGGCAAGAGTCTGTTATAAGGCTACAAGAGAGAAAGGGGTTAAGCCCACCCCCGCCTTCCTGCACGATATTTCTGATTTGTCATCCACATTTTTTTAAAGTATCTTTCTCTATGTATTCTGATAATTCGAATTTCGGATAATTCAAAGTCCTTTTTTTTTATCAGAATGACTTCGAAATAAGCGGACTTAACTATATCAACTCTATTGTATAACAAACTCCAAATTGTCATTTTGCTGAAAAATCCCAATCTACTACACACTGTATACTACAAAATTGCCTTTTTCCTATATCAGTGCAGGGGCTAATATGCAAATTTATAAAACAGAGAAAAGGAAAAAGTAAATCTGCATTTATACTTTATTTAAAATTTGGTGAATAATGATCAAAAATAGTTTTGATAAAGTGGCTATCACTCTTTTTTTTTTTAAACATAGTGTCAATTTCAAACCAGCAGCAATTATGTGAATTAACCATAGCTAATATACATTTGTTATCATATGTAACTTCAAAGCATGAAATAAGATTTAAAAAAAAATCGACAATAAAGCCAAACAATATATGAAAAAAAGGAAATGAATAAAACAAACACCCTTCCATGTTAAAAAATTAGATTTTTATTCATACCCCTAAAATTAATTTACACAGTTGCTGTCTTATAAATTGTTGTAAGGCATTTTATTTTTCCTAAGGACATGTAAAGAAGTTTTTGTCTTTGCAGGATAAAAATTACAGACTTATCGTTTATAACTTGAAATTTTGTTTCATAAATTCATAAAAATACAATGAATATATATCAAAAGATAAATCAAGCACACCTCATTTACGTACAGGCCACATTCACCAACAATTTCTCAGAAATATATATCACAGAGAAAGTTGCAATCACACATTAAGTCTTTTCATGAAATGTACTTAAGCACTCATTCATTTGCTCAGCACACATTTAACCATATACTATGTTGATAACAATGAGTTTAAGATAAAAGGGCACGTCTGACATGATCTTTCTTCTCTGGTGTCAAGGATGCTGGGAACTCAATGTCAAACTCAATGATGAGGTCACCTTTGTCGCAGGGAGCAACTACAAGAGGCATGCCTTCTCCTGGGACAATTTTCTTGTAGCCGGGCCTGACAGAAAATCAAATAATTAGATTAAAAGGATTTAAGAGATGGAAAAACTTAAGATTTTAAATAGGAGGGAGAGAGAGCAGTTGGATTTGCTCCAGAGTGGTCAAAACCTGAATGCTTTTACAGCAAATGGGAAGATAGTGAGATACTCTCTGAGGAGCTCAATAGCAGAAAGTTTCCAAGGAAGAAACCTTTATGAAAAAATTTTGGCCCAGAAATGATACTTTATACTTCAATTCAAATGTCAATTTGATGCATTCATGAATCCTCTTTTTGGGCAGTGGATTTAGTGTAACGATGCTTTTGGACCAAATCGGGCAAAATTAGAAATGTAACACTTAAAACTCAAGGTGATGGAACCAAAAGAGTTACTAAAGTTAGAATACTCAACAGGCCTCTGTTTGCGAGAACAGAGCCATGTGTTTCATTTAGTGATTATATCAAGCTTCATTTCATTAAGACTATGAGTGATTGAAAGAGTTTTTTGTTTTTATTTGTAACAAAATAGCACAATGGTAATACTAACTTGACAATATCATTGATGGGTATGTGTAAGATTCGCTCGTCCAGTGTATGGATCTCCACTGTACATCCAGTGAGTGCCTTGCCTAACGGTACCTTAGCTGTGTGAATCAGGTTAGCTTCGCTGCGTCTGAAGCGAGGGTGTGGCTTGTCTTTCACAATAAACACGATGTCCGCTGAGTAAATACATTTTTGATACATTAAGCATTATACTTCCCGTCAACAGAACTGCCGTACATTAAGCATTATACTTTCCGTTAACAGAACTGTGCTTGCAGTTTATGGGGTATATTTAATATTTTTTACACCACTGAATCCTAATTTAATCAGGAAATACCTTACATCAGATATTTATATGTGCTTTCACAGAGAACACTATGACTGTTGCTTCTAAAAAACAAAAGAACAAAAAATTAAATAAAAATAAAATTAACTGTTTGGTACTATATGGAGGATAAAACAAAAGAGGTCCAAAATAAAGTGAAAGGTTCCTTAGCGAAGAAAAAGACCATAACTCTCTATTCAAAGTCCATCTAAACCATCTAAAGAATTTTAAATCTGCAATTAATATCAAATCCATTTATTTTGAAGTCTCTGGGATATAAATAGACTTTGAATTATCAGGGTGCAAAGAGAAAGGTGGGGAAAAAATTCACGTAAATCTTTCATGTTCAAGTGGAGGAATTATGAGATTATTTTTAATTTTTGAGTTACCTAACATGGTTTGAAAAGTTGAGAAAATCTGGCCTTCTGAAGGACGACGTAAACTGCGGTCAACAGTTAAAAACTTTTTTTCTTATTCTTAACTATAGCTCACATCAGACTTAGTTGAGGGAGTCCTACGTATTTAAAGATAAGTGTGTGTAACGATTTTTTTATGCCTTTTTTCCTTATAGACATCATAAAGCACACAATAATAGCAAAGCCTTAGTCTGACATTAGCACTATAATTAGTCATTAATGATAGGTTCAGCAATCCACTCTCTCTTGCAGTCCACTAATGATTGATCCTTGAGTCTTACTAGACAGACCCCTATCTTTCTTAGCCCTAAGCCTACTGGCTGCAGGCTCTTGAGTATATTAAGATGGGCTGAACAACCTTACAATTCAAGAAGAGCTTTACACTCAGAGCAGGGAATTGCCTTCTGTGCACAAAGGAATGATACTTTTCACTACAAAAAAAAAAACCAAGTTGGTGACTCAAATTTAACAGATCTGCTTCTAGGACTTTGATTTGAATGATATTTTCCTACAACTTAAAGATGCAAATACTCTGTAAAATATATCGCATTGACTTCAACAGTTTTCCAGATTCAAATTATTTGGACTTGAATGTTTCTACACAAGCATGGATTAAAAAAAGGAACATTCATTTTAAGCAGTGTCTTATTTGGCTCTGCTAAACAAGGCCAGAGCAGCAGGGTTGTTTGAACTTTTACTACACCTGGAACATTGTTGGGGCCTTGGTCTCCCTCCTGTGGGAAAGTAATTTTGGTGCCAGGCTTCCAACCCTTCTTCACGGTGATGGTAAGGATCTTGTCACGAATGCTAGATGTGTGACCATCCTCGTTCATAACCTGATGGAGCGGTGAGATAAAAAGTATGATTAAAATACTCAACTACACATATCAAGGGTTGGAAAAAGGAAAGACACAGGAAATATAGACAAAGAAGGAAAATTTAGTTTAATTTAAACAACTTAACTTAGGTTTCTAGGACATTCTTAAATGTCAAGAGTATAAAAAAAAGGATCAACTCATCAATTAACTTAATCTTAATAAATGAGCATTTTTATTGTTTTCAATGTGACTACCACTTCTGCCTTATCTAGTATCTAGTTTATAATGATTTAATTGTTACCCTTCTTGAAATCTTCATCTTTTTCGTGCATCCATGATAAACTTCTTCCAAACTGAGATAAAGGTCTCTCTCTATGGGAGGATCCTGTTTCTTTGCTCCGCGACCATGAAGACCTCCAAAACCCATACTCAAGTCACCATCAATACGGTCATGGAATTCTGCAATGATTAAAGACAGGTAACAAAAGTGAGACTTACAAAATTACCGTTTCCAGAACAATGTAAACCAGCTCATGTAGAATCAGTCAAGTTCACTGTCATTTGCTGCCCTAACCAAAGAGGCATAAAGAAATATGTGATCATGCAATTTTCTCTCAAGTGCTTAAAAAGTATAGATATACTTACTAGACTACATAAATATTTGATAGAAACTTAAGAAAAATGATTTGGTGCCAATATTTCTAGAATATTGCTTGTGTACATGTACATACCTAGATCTCTAACTAAATACACTTTGTAAAATGAACAATATTAGTTATCATAATTTGATCCTCCACTAGCCTGTGGGAGATCTTTGGCAAGACCGAGTACCCACACAGCATCCTCCCCCCCCCTAATCATAGTATCAGGGCCAAGCAGACAACCCCAGTTTATGATGCAATGGTTGGGCAGAACAGCTCAGTATGAGCACTGCTCCTATTAAAGGCAATCACAACCCACTATAGATATCTTTGCAAAGTATAATCATGAAAAAACACAGAAAACGACGAGGGATAGAGATGCAACCAAGGTCATCAAATCCTATGCTAAAGAGCACAGCACAGATTAATCCTATTTCTGTCCTTTTAATAACAAACCTCATTTTTTCTTTTTTTTTATTGAACAAACCCCAACCCAAAAAATGGGCATAGATCAAACATGAATTGAAAAACATTTAATGTAGATTAAAACCAAGGGTCAAAGAATGTACATTGGGGAGAAAAATTACAGAACAATATATTTGAAGTTCTTTGGTTTCGAAAATTGGAGCTTCAAAAGAAATTCTCATTTCTAAATCCCTGATATTAATATACAATTTTAGAGAAGATGGAATAATACTGGATTGCAGAGATACCTCTAATTTAAAACATCTCAATACAAATTTTATAAAAGGTAGAGGCAAAAATCTTAAAAGTTGGATATTGTAAATAATGACCTTTTCTGACTTTTAAGTCTTGCACAATTATTCTAGAAATACATCTCTTTTCCAAAAACTACGTATGAGGAAAAAAAAAAAAAAAGAGAGAGAGAGAGAGAGAGAGAGAGAGAGAGAGAGAGAGAGAGAGAGAGAGAGAGAGAGAGAGAGAGAGAGAGAGAGAGAGAGAGAGACACAGAGAGAGAGAGAGAGAGAGAGAGAGAGAGAGAGAGAGAGAGAGAGAGAGAGAGAGAGAGAGAGAGAGAGAGTAGGGAAATTGTAGATTGATTGAGAAGTTTTATGGCTCCTGATCACCTCAAGCAGATTTTTACCTTGAAAAGGGTTATCACCACCAAAGAAATCTCTGAAGACTTTCTCTGGGTTGCCGTGGAATGTGTATCCAGATGTCCAGGCCCCTGCCTCTCCACTGCCAGACGGGACACCATTTTTCAGGCCCTCTTCCCCAAATTGGTCATACACAGCTCTTTTTCGTGCTAAGAACATAATGATCATTTGGAAGATTTACTTTGTAAAAAATTATTTGCAGCAAATGAATAAAAAACAAGTCACATTGCTTTCATTGTGTTGATCCAATGAGCTGCATGTTGGGCTGTGTTGAATAACTTAAGTTATAATATTTGTTTACGTGCATAAAGTTGAGAGAATTAAAGTGAAATGGTTAGATATTTTGAGTTACATAAATTTCACTAGTTGAATATGATAGTATAGGAAAAGTTAAAACGTTTGGATATGCTGAGGAACCTAAGAGTTTGGGGTAAGGAATGTTACAGTGCCTCTGTGAAAATGTTGAGTAACATAATTTTGAATCAATAAAATTTTACTGCTTAGATTAAACTCATATTTACTGACATAAGCTCCACTGCCTGAACATGGTTAGTGGCCTGACATGCTCTGTAAATGTTTGATCAACTGTGTGTATAATTTTAGGTGATCTAGGCAATGCTACATGTTGACCATTGGATCAAAATTACCAAAAATTGTTTTTAATTTACAGCCCTTTAAGTCATAATATGTCATTAACTAAAACTAGTTAAAAAATTGAAATTGAGAAAATTCATGAAAACTGAAATGAGACTTAACATAATATACTTTTACTGACAAGTCTAATGATATGATAATCAAGTCCGGTGAGTCAATAACCCATATCTCCATAATTTTTTATTTGTTTCTCATACAATCACTCTTTCATTTATTTTCATTTAAGCTTTAAACTTTACAAGCTTATCTTACCAATTTTGCCAGTCTTTGACTAACTTCATTTATATCAAACTTACGATCTGACAAGACATCATAAGCTTCAGCCACTTGCATGAATTTATCTGCAGCATTTTGATCTCCTTGATTTTTGTCAGGGTGATACTTGAGGGAGAGCTTTCGGTAGCTGAGAAAAGTTAAGTTCATACAGATCATCATCAAAAAACCCTGAGAACTGAGACACTGATTTTCCTTCTCTGAATTATTTCAATTTTCTATATTTCCTACACATTGATCATCATCTAGAATTAAAATATTAATCGTCATGGTCTTCAAATTTTGGAACCGGTAAAATCTTCAAGGAACATACAGATATACAAAGAAGCATATGCACATATTTGGGGTAAATTTTCAGACAAAATGAACATGTTTTATACTGGAATACTTCACTTACACAAATGTAAAAAGTGAGAAAAAAATAACATAAAACAAACAAAAAAAAAAAGAACATCAAACATCCTCACCTTTACAAAGTACCACATAGAAGCCTATGGCAATTTTTGTATCTTACAAACAAGCCTTCAAACAAAAATGAAGGGTGTTAAAAAGCTTACAGCACTTTATCGAAAAAAGAGAAAACACTTAAATTTTACAAGCTTTTATCTCTTTAACTTTCAATTTGGGACAGATTTAATGTAGGTTATGTTCATAGTAAAAACAGAATGGAAAAGACCAACATAATTCTACTGATCGTTTTGGCAGTAAGACTCTGTCTAACAAAAAGCTTTACAAAGCTGGGCTCTTTATAGTTAGTTGCTCCAGGCTCATTTACCTTAGTTTGCCATCTTAGAATCCACTAAAGTGGTTGACTCAACAATTTCAGTTACAACATAGTTAAAATCAAATAACATAACAAAACAAAATTTTATAACGTATAATAGGACAGTATAATAATTCTGTTTTAGCCTACATCAGACCGACAGCATTAAAAACTACTAAATAAGTTTTTTTCAATTCCAGGATGGTAGAATAAGGTAAACCTGCCTGGGGTAAGAAATAAAAAAAGTGCTGGAATCCATTCTTTGCTTACGTAATAAAACAAGGTAACATTTGTAATTTGGGTGCAATATTCAAACAAAAACAATATTTTTTTGTGTCAACTATTGTAATTTAAAGGTGATTCTGCCATGACTTACAGATAAATAAGAATACAACTGCCGAGTAGTCATGTAAAAAACCTAAATGACAAAATTCTAACTCAAGATTAAAAAAAAACAAAAACACAAACAAACAAGCAAAAAACAAAACCCACACACACACCAAATTACAGAAAGCTATGATTCAAAACAAAGTTCTTAAAACCTTATGTTAATCACAGAAATCAATCTCAAAATATTTTTAAATTTACTGTTTAACAACTTGTTTCAGTGCAATGTTTCGAGTGATTTAAATTAAATAATCTACAATAACATTCAATAGACTTCAGAAAGTAAAAGAATATGATATTACAAACGAAAACACAGTTTCCTCACAATTTCTTTATATCTGCGTCGGTGGCACTTCGAGTTAGGCCTAAAATGTTGTAATAGTCGACACCCATGACTGTTGCTGTGCGTTCTGAAGTTCTCACTACAGAGAATCGCGTACAACAACAATATGGCGGCCTTAGAAACGTTTCAGTCGAGCTAGGAAATGTTTTCGAATAATAAATAAATCAAAATTGAAAATGTACTAAGAGAGGCTCAATACTATCTTGTCTTACACTTTGAAATCATGAATTATTGAAAATTTTATCATGTGCTTACATTACAAATAAATTTCTTTTTGTTTACGCTTATGCGCCCGCTTAACAGTAGTCACCTTAGACTTAGAGTCCCAAGCAACCAAACAACATGTCCGCAGTTTGAGAGAGTACGATCTATCCCTCCGAGGTCTTCGCAGAAAGTACAAATAATAAATAGAGTTTACGGAGTGGAAGTAATTTTTGATCCTCACAAATTCTGAAGATGGAAGGAGATGTATTTGGAGTGAGGATTATTCCTCCTGTTGTTCAATTTTTCAACACCACACCAAAAGGTCTTTTTGAAATCCCAATAACAGTGAAGAATGTTGGCAAAGGGAGCAAAAGTATTCGGTACTATGGCCCTAAAAGCGAGGTAAAGTCCTGTGATAATATAGAGTAGTGACCAGTGTTTAATTTAATTTTTTAAAAGCTCCATAAACGCTATGATTTATATTTAAACTATTCTACGTTATTTTCAGATCTACATCTAGGCAAATATAAAATCATATGTCGACCCTACTTTAGTTTTTTAAACCAATAAACCTAGTCAATTTGCATTCCTATCTAATTCATCACGACTGCCCATTTGCAAAGACCATTCTTGTATGTGTCTAGAGGACAAAAAGATTTTGATATGTAAGTGGTCTTAATTTTGCATGGACCATGTATGAGCAGGTGCCAAGTATTGGTTTCAAACATTAGTTGCAGAGTACCGGAATAACTGCATTCTCAATGTATTCAATACATTTTTTTAAATCTTTGAGTTTTATCCAGATCCTCATTGTAAGCAAAAAAAAAAAAAAAAAAAATGTAGATTTGAAAACATTATGACATGTCTACCTCTGCCTGTATGTGTGTGTTGAAATCTGTTTATTAAAAAAAAAACATATGTGAATCTATTTTCAGCTTGAAATGGAGACTCTCAACCCCGTCGACTGTGTTTCAGTAAAGCAATGTTGAATTTGAATGTTCAAAGCTTTATTTTCAACGTTTATTGTTCCTTATTTCAATGCATACATTTCATTGTTGTTTTTTTTAATTTGTCTTTGTGCTGATAGCTGATTTATTTAAAGATCTATGCTTGGTTTTAATTTCAGCATTTTTTTTATTGAGGATAAATGTTTCATTTTGGTCATCATATTGATTATAACTTTGTAGGAAAAATAGGGCAGATCAATTTGAGTGTACAACAATAATTTCAGAGGCAGGAAATCAAGTACTCTTGTGGAAACTAGTAATATTATGAAGACATAATTCACAATACTTTCAGTAAGGATTTTTTTGCAGGAAACAAAAATGACTGTTAACGCATCTTTTCTTCAAGCAACCTGATTTCTCCCAACAGTGGCTAATACAGTTTACATAATTTACCCTTTATCTGATGATGTTTTTTGTCCAATTATTAGTCTCTCTTTTTTTAACTTTTAAGTTGTCCTGATTTTTTTAAAAAGCATTTAACTCTTTTAGTTGTACTGATACTGATAAAATTAAAACTCAATATTATGACCAAAAAAAGAAAAAAAGCAACATCATTTCACTGTGATATTGTCCACGTGCATGTTGAATTAAGAAAAAAGAATAATACATCCTTCGCTGCAGTTATATTATTCTTTGTCTGTTTTTTTTAAAGCATATCACATGATGCCCTTGCTTTTATTTTTTGAATCAGCAAGTCATTGTTTTATTCAGGCTTTGCCCCCAGCATCTTATTGGCAGTATAGAAATATTATATGGCTGTTTATGTTGTTCTATATATTGTATTGTCGTTATTATTGGCTGAATTCAATAAATCAAAACCATTTAAATCCATCAACTCCTCTCTTCTCTCCTGTGTAGTTTGAACTTTAATCTTTCCACTCCAACTTCAACCTTGTACTTGACAGATCTACTCAGTTCTTTGCCTTTTCTGTAATCAATTTTGTAAGATTAAATAATCAAAAGTATCAAAGTTTATGAAGATAGTTTTGAAATTGTCCTGAATGTGCATTCTAGGAACTAGGATTGATTTCATTGTTTATGTAAGGTTAAGGAGTCAGCATTGCTGTCTTAGTTTTTTTTTGACTCGCTGGGTTGAAAAATTTATTGACATCTAAAACATATTTGTGGCCTGCCAGAGTTCATAATGAGGCAACAGGGTGAAAAGAATGAGACTTTTCTTGCTTATTTCAAGTTGCAGACATAACTACACATGGCTTTTTTACTCATTACAAATAATCTGTAGGTTGACATCATCCTAAATAAACATTGAGAATTATTAATCATTGAAAATCTTTGAATTAAAATAATCACCTTTATTTGCTAGAGTCTTTTTCCTCTCCTTATTGACAGTTTTTCAAACACTATCTATATCTTTACTGACTAAAGGCATTGTGATTCTTTGGCCAGAACTTCTCCCTGAAGGTAAAAAATCCCGAGGAGCCTGTGGCACCAGGTCTGGCCGTCAATGCTGTGGTTGTCTATAATCCTATGCAAGAGAAGGAGGAAAAGGACAGACTTGTTCTCACTGTTGATGGAAATGTTATTGAAGTTCCTATCTATGCGTGAGTACTTTATTCACATTGTCCCATAGTTCTGCTCTGATAATGTCAAGATACTTACACTCTTATCTCAGTTAATCTAAGTAGATCTAGGAAACAATGAAATATTTCCCTTATTAGTTACCAAACCCTTTATGAAATTAATGAACATGTTTTGAAATAATTTTGTGACAATCATCATGACAAAATTATCTGTCCATTTTCATTTAAATTATTTTTTTTAAAAATCTGAAACTCTGCTCATTACATCTTAAGACTAACTTTTTTTCCTTGTTGAATGTCTCTTTATAAAACTGAGAGTGTGTGAGTATGACAAAGAAAATTTGGAAGAGGAGGATAAAAGGTATAGACTCAAAATCGTTATTTACTTTGCCGTTTTATAATCATTTTATGTCTTTATTTTTTTTTTCATTCTTCAGATACCCCTGTCAGGCTATCATGGATTTTGATGATGGAGTGGATTTTGGCACTGTTGTTGCAAATAGCAAAGTCGTTGCCAAGGAGATAACATTGACCAACACAGGCAGCAAAAGTGGAGACTTCAAGATCAAGTACACTGGACTCAAACCAATTGCTTTTATACCAAGTAGTGGCACAGTGCCACCTCACAGCGAGCAAAAGATCAAGGTAACCAAAAAAGGCGTGGGTATCTAGGCTTAGTTCATCAATCTCATTGATAACAGTGGGCGTCATCTTTAAAGAAAAATACTAGATTGTCCTGCTAGGCTGAAACATTTTTTGTCTGCTCTCTTTTAAAGACTATGTTTTAATGTTTGAGGGATCACCAAACAGGCAATATGTTTCAAGACTAGTTTACAATGAGAAATCGATCATGGTCTCTTTCTTATTTGAATATCTTATTAGAAAAGACTTTTTGTCCATGTGTGGCACATTTTTGTGATTTACATGGGCAGTATAAAATTTATGAAAAATCAATATTCACACTCATATTTCTACTTTTACATATTCTTTTGAAGTCATAATGTAAACGTTATTCTAGATGAGGAAAAAAATTATTAAAATAAAACAAGAAGGGTTAAATTTCTAACACTGCATTTTATGTATAGTGGCTTTCCTAAGTAATGGGACATGATCATTTGGTTGCAGAGGAAATGAGTTTTATCTTTTTGAACTTTATTTTTAGCCATTAAGAGTTCTATTAAAAAAAAACTGGCTAATGAAAGAATGTTTTACTCTTTGATACAACTAGGTGGAATATGTTACAAGAATCTCTGGCAAATTTGTGGAGCATGCTGAGTGAGTATTGCAGTTTTCTGTCTCTTCAGCGTCAGCTTTGAGATTTTTTTTTATTTTGTGGTTGACTGTCATACATGGTGAGCCTTGATTTAACAATTATGCTCAAGTTTTATCCAATGTTCAGTGGAAGTGTGTGCTATAACTTGTCATGAATAAAGCATGAATCATTTAATTTGATACACCATCAAACAATGCGAAGAGCCAGTTGTTGATTACAATTCTGTATTATCAATATTTGGATTGAATTTCATAATCTAGTTTTAAACAATATAAAGTATGGGTTATATATTGCAGTGGTTGTCATAAAATATGAAGTTTGTATTTTGCTCAAGTGTAAACAGCCATACAGAGAAATGGACCTTTATGATAAAAGTTTTCAAGAATCCATTCAAAAGAAATTCAAATTCAGAGTCCCCAAATTTTTTTTTCAACAATAACTCTCAGCCCCTGAAATAATTCTTGATGGAGCAATGGGAAATAAAATTTTGCCTTTTTCAAAAAGTCATATTAAATGAGGTATTACCTTGAAGTTATATTTCAGCTTTCTATAGATGTACAGACATATGACTTCACATTCTCTATATATGATGTTATTCTATTTGTCTATTACCCCATAGTTTAAAATTTATTTTATAATTTAACAATGAGAGCAATGATAATAGAAAGAATGGTAGTTGCCATTAGATTAACCTCTTAAATTTGCGACAGTTTGAAACATGATGTCCCAAGCGGATGAGTCTAAGGTCTATTTTTATCATCACGCTCTGCCTGAGAAGGGCTTCTTTGATATGCCCAATCATCAGATTTAAAATAATTTATTGATCAAAATGCAAAAAAAAAAGCAACATAACAAAAACAACTCAGTAAAGTTGTTAATAGTCAAATCATTGAATAAACCAAAAGGCTTATGTTCCATCTACTCTAGAGTGCACCTAGAAGGTCGTGATGTGACTAAGCTGCACATTAAAGGTTTCGTCACTGATCGAGCCTTGGAGCTTCTCTCTGTGTCAGGAGATTATTCCAAGGTGGAGTGTGTTCGCTTTGGCAATACATACTACGGCACTGATCAGACAGAGTGTGCCATCTTGTACAACAATGGTCCTGAACCAGTTAATTTTGTCGCTGTGGTAGATGAAGATGCTGTCGCTCAAGAGCTGGTGAGAAACTGATAAATACAGTGAAAAGAAGGGAGTCGACTCTCAAATCAGGGTGGTTAAGAAACAACTGGAATAATCAGTTTTGGAAACGTATTCTTTCCTTTTTATCTAGAGCAACTTGCTCAAGAGTAAAGAAAGGGAAGCAACTTTATCAAAAAACGCTCAAAACATGCTTTTTTTTTTGCCTTCCTCTTTCACTTATTTTTTTTAATTGTGAAAAAAAATCTTTATTTTGATTAAAAAAAAAATGCTATGCAGGCTGCTTGTAATCCAGCACATAGTACTTACAGATTGTTCCTCAAATACATATCTATAGATAAACAGTTTTTTTACAATTTTTTCCCATTTTTGTCCTTTTTTCTGCACATTGATTCTTGAAAATGCCAACACTCATCAATAGTTTTCCATATCTTTAGGGAGTAGATCTGACTCAGACAACAACTGCTGCTCTTGCTGAGGAAGGGGAAGATAAGAGCAAGCGCGGACATACAAACGAGATCACATCTCTTATCACAGCAATACCTAACCAAGGAATCCTCAAGCCCTATCAGAAAGTTCCGATTTTCTTCAGATTCAGCCCAAGGTAAAAATTAATAAACTTATGCAACTTTGTGTTTTCAAATCCTGTAAAATATATGACGGGTTAGGAAATGTATAGTTATGAATAGATTTAGAGACATGCAACAATGCATTTAGGTTGCTTAATGGCTTATGTATGAAAGAAATGATATCAAGATATGAAAAAAAAGCAACAACATTCATTTAATATTTTTTTCAAACGTCTCTCATCTGTGTCCCTGACTCAAATATCGTACATGCAATTCAATATTTACATCAAATACAAGTTGAACAATTTTTCCCTCTACTTGTCGGTGCCTATCTCAGGTGGTATGCCAGTCAACAGGGCTGGAAGAGTCAGGTGTGTCCGCCACCCAGGAAAGACTTTGCTCTTTTCATGAGACTGCAGATTATTGGATCCAGCAATGGATTCATCCATGATACAACAGATACAATGCTGGCCAACAAGAGCAATGTCGAAGGTTGGCAGATTTATAGTTACCATCAAGAAGACTCCTGGCTTGTCAATGTAGACCAATTGATACTAGTTTGCCTTTGTGTGGAACTATGTCAAATTGTAATCTTTTAGCTTCTTTTGAAATCACCCATCCAAAATTATCCTCCATAGCCCACAGTTTATAGACATTGTAAATGCTAACTAGAGTATTTACCATTTAAGTATAAGTATAATTTTTTTTCCAAATTTTTTTTAATAAGGAATAAGTGTTATTTTATACCTGAAATTTCTATCCTTTGATTCACTGAGATTTTCCGAAAATCTTTATTCTATCCCCCCTGCTCTTGACTCCTGAACACCACTGAGCCTCTTCTTTAACTCCTGCCAGGAGCATATGCTGAGGTTGCATTGACAGGCACTGCCCTGCCTGTTCTGCTCAACATTTCACCTTCAGCAAAATTTGATTTTGGTGAGTGTCCAGTTGGTGAACATGCTGACATCCTCTGCACCATCAGAAATGAGTCAAACATTCTTCCTGCCTTGTTTGAATTTCGCCGCATCGCTCACTTTACAGCCCATCCACCCAACGGAAAGATTTTACCAGGGCAGACTCAAGATGTCATTTTCTCGTTTGCTCCTAAACAAGCAGGTACAGTTCTCAATATTTCTCTCAGGGTCCTATAACAGTTTGGTCTCTTTGAAATTTTTTATTACTGTGTCTCTTTCTTTCTTTTTTTTATCAATCTCACATCATTATTATAGGGGCTGAATTTTTTCTATCTCAATTGGTTAATTACTTTGATGCCATCTACTCTATAATTATAATTGTGCAGTCAAATCTGTTAATATTTGTGTGGGCGCACAGAAGAACCCTTCTGATTTCACTGGTTCTAGTTTTGCCCTAGACCTATTTTGAATCGATTTCCAAGTCCAAGTTAAAAAATGAAAATTTAATTACTATAGGAACTCCATTCATTTATCTTCACATTCCACTTAGTTTTTTTTTTCTGAAATATCTAACCTTTTGATGTTGTGAAACCACTTCAGGTCAGATTTGTGGGGAAGGAGGTAAAAAAAATCGGCTGATTCTGAAAAAATAACGTCCATTTTGATGAGCAATTGCTCTATCTTTAACATTGCTAACATATAAGCACTATACATCAAACAAACGGTCTTCTTTTTGATATTTTGGCAAGATTAGTCTGTATGAAGACAAATGAATTTAAATTGACTGAACAGCCTTTTTAATGAAGTAGCCTTTAACACTCAGCTACGCAAAATAAGCCTAGGTCTGATGATCAATTTGACAAAAACTTTCATGTTTCTTAACCCATAATGTCTTTAAAAACATTCAAATTTTAGCTGCTGATTGAATGATTCTATTTTAAAGATTTTATTTAAAAGGAAAATGGAAATTGTTTTACATTTTTAACCGTCGAATCTTCATCATTTATGAACTTGCGATTTCAAACTTGTCCCAGAAGAGTGGCTTCTATGAATGACGTGAGCGTAGCAAGGCTTTCAAATCTAAATTCAGTCAATTCTAAAGCCTATAATTATTTTAGTAAAGAATACTTCTGTGAATAAAATGGCACAGATGATAAAAAACAGCAGTGATGAAGATTATAAATGAGGTTGAAGAAGAGGATGAGGACGAGGGGCATTGGGTGGTGAGCCTGACAGGGGACAAAGTGAGCCTGAAAAGTTATTTTTTCAAATGAATTGTTTATTTTTATTTCAGAAAACTTATTCAAACTCTTATTTATGTGTCAGAATGGACTGTGGTATGGTTTCTGTGTGCCGTATGTCTTTACATCCAAATGCATTAATAGTTTCAGTGAAAAAAAAGTATGTACAATTTAAAGGCAATTTTCTGAAAACAGCACTTTCTCAACCGGTTGATTTTAAAACTGTATAACTTTTGATCTAAACAAGATAGAACCTTCAAACAAAAAGCAAAACGCTCAGTATTGTTAGCAGAATCTAAAACTGGGCTCATCTAATTTTTCTTAATCTGTGCCCATGTGAAAGGCTTTCTCATGCGCCCACATATTTTTTGTCAATAACAGGTCAAAACCAGATAAGGCTAGATATAAGTATTTAAATTATTTTTTAGCACTATTTCCTTTATGAATCTTTTAGGCTCATTCAAGCCGGAGCAGCTGCTGGATGTACTGGGCCAAGTTGCAGACAAGCGTAATCCTACAGTTGCCTATGCTCAGGTTATCTACACTCTGCCTGTCAAGCTGGTGGGAAAAAGTCACCCTATCACCATTGTGCCAAAGCCAAAATTTAACAAAGGTCAGCATGAAGGGGAAAACATACTTGAGGCCAATTACTTTGTTTTAGTGGTAGTATAATAAAATTTTTTTCACTTACTCGTTGACCTGTACTTCTCAACACAATAACACCTTTGCATGTATAAGCCAAGGACCTAATTGTAATGGGATTATTCATCAATTTAAATTGATTGTGATTAAGACTGAAGGGAGCAAATATATATTGGTGCATCTCACATTATTCTTTCTTTGACTTTATTTGTCAGTGTTGTCACAATTGATGACAAATTTATCCCTATTTTTTATCTCACTGGTAGAAGAAAGTCATCTAAATCTAACAATCACTGTCGATTTGCTTAAGTTTCATTCAAGCTTATTCATAATTTTCTGTTTGGACTCTCCTCTCCATCAATTTTTTTTTATGCTCCCAGGTCTGACTCCTTTAATCACCAATGAAGTGGGCATGTTTGTTGAGACAACATTTAATGATCTTCGAGAAGATCAACTTCGTAATGGTGTGGCAGGCTCAACCAAAGTCAAACTCCACCGCCTCAACACCCGTGGCTCCAAGTCTGCTGACTACTCCAGCTGTGGAGGGGGAGGGTCTGCAAGGCTGCAGGACAGCTCTGGCTCAGCCAAAGTAGCTTTCCCAAATGATCGTGCTAAGAGCATCAGGCCGTTTGATCGTAAAGAAAAATTCCAGTGAGTCTTTACCCCAATGTTGTTTCATTTCTCTGTATTGACAGTTTTATGAGCTTTTCTCATAATATATCTTATCTAAATGTTCAGCCTACAACCTGTGATGGCAGATTATGCAGCTTTCAGGAGAGGTATATTAATCTCCGAGAAAAATGAATTCCTATTTCTTTGTTCGTACATTTTGAAAAATTTTTCAAATGTTAAAAAATTAGAATTCATATTGCTATTTTCCTTTTCTTGAATCCTTTATTACTAACTAGATTTGACACACCTGCTTTTTAAATTGAAAATCCACTTACAGGACTTTGTTTACTCGAACTGAGAGATACAACTACATCGACTCTGACTATGCTTATGATGATGTAGACATTGAGACAAAGATGAGGCACCGATCAGGCTATGTTCAACAGCTGCACAAGTTAAGAGAGCGGAGGCTTGCCAAGAGACAGAAAAGGTAGCCCAATTATCATTTTTTAAATTTATTTTTCAACAACTGCACAGATAAAAACATATAGAAAACAATTCCATATTTCCATTTCACAAAGAACTATTAATGTCATGATTTTCCATTTTAATAAAGAAAATTACAGGGAAATTAAAAGAAATAAAAAGTAATATTTGCCTAAAAATATCTAAAAATTTGTCGTTCCTCAGGGAATATCTGGAGACTAACAACAACATGGACATAGGGATCAAGAACACTGCAGGAATCTTTCCCAAGAAGCTTACACAAGATGAAATCATGGCAGATCCATCTCGTGAGTTAAGCTATATTGATTTTGATTATGTTACTCCTTTATCACACTGTAACGAAGGACTTCTACAATATGTTCATGGCAGATGCTTTATGAATTTGATTCATGTGAATGTTTTTAGGATTTCCACAAAACAAAATATATATTTTTTATAGTAGTGTAGATACTAATGTTTTCGCAGTGAAAATAATTCAAATTTTTATTCACAATTAACATTGTTTAACTTTCAAAGTGATGTTTATCTGTTACACATTTTAGTCTTTTCATTGCAAGTGTTTGTTATAACAAAATTTCTTAGCATGCTATTGAATGCTAGACACCACAGAGATAGTAGTATTTCAAAAACTAATAACTAATAACTCAACATTGTTTTCATCAGCTCCGTTACCACCAAATGCTGACTGGAAGCTTCTCAGCACCAAAGAGCTAGCAGAGGCAGAGCAGATTGCCATTTCAAAACGGGTAGGTTCAAAACTTGATGAATGGTAGTTTCTTGCGATGATGAAAAGTGCAGATGAATGAGTTATTCTAAAAAATAGAAAACGTCATTTGCCTTTCTCAAGACTCATTTGTTGTAGGTTGCTCAGTAAGAGAGGACTGCTGAGAAAGCAAGTGTTTCTCTATGCCATGAAGGCATACTTTTGTGCTTTATCAACTATTTGAACTGTTAAAAAAAGATTATTAAATGATTTGAAAAAAAAAGCCTTTGCTCTTGTCCTAATGTCCAGGTGTTAATCAGTGTGATGTTGAAATAATTATTTTAATGGAACAAGAAAATTCTCAGAGAATTGAACGTTTGCTCTCTCTTTAGACCTGGTCTTATATCTCTGCTCCATCCATTCTTTGCCTTCCTTCACCATATTTTTACTTTCCCCTCTTTACCTGACTGTACGATACCTTAGCTCTTCCTCTTACCCTTCAATCAATCAGATGCCCTGTTTTTTATCATAGGCGACTTTCAGAGCATCTGACACTTGTCCTACTTTGAGCCACTTTGTGAGTCTAAAATTTTTCATGCTGCTTTCCCTTGCTGTGTTTTACCATGATCATTCCAGTTGTCAGGAGATGCTCTAGTTTTTCTCTTTCCATCACATGGCCTAAAAAGTTTGCCTGGTATTTACATATTCTATTTATGAGTGATCTTGCTATACCAGCTTCTCATAACACTGTTTTGTTCTGATTTCTTTGCAGTTCATGAGATTCATAACCACATTTCTGTCACCTCCAGTTTCTTTTGTAACTGTTTTGAAATTGTCCAGGCCATGCATCCATACATCAGAATGGATTCAATGTAACACTCCAGAGCTCTTTTTCATGTGTGAATGGAGATTCACTAATTTGTTAGTAGCTTGCGCTATTCTTAATACAATTTCAGTTTTGTTGCGTCCATTGCTCACTATGAAAGGACCCAAGTATTTGAATTGATTCCTTTGCTTGAGTTGATAAAGATGTTGATCTGTGGACACTCATTGTTTTGACTGATGATCATTACTTATTAGCCTTACATTACATTAAATTTACCTCACCCTCTCTTCTTTACTTTACCACAACTTCAACAATCCTCTCTCTTCCCCTTTGCACTATCTCTGCATCTCTGCGTCTTCTTCAACTCTTCTTACCTCTCTTATTCTTGGATACTGTCCCTCCCCTCCCTATGCAGGTGTGTGATGGGCTCAACGCCATACCCACAACCACAGTGGAGAAAATTGACTGTAGCAGATGGCTTAGCCCTCAGCAGCTGCACCAGATAGTCATCGGTGAGTTGGAAGGAAATTCAATTATGATATGGAAACCTAAGAAATTCCACAATTTATTTGCACAACAAAGGTGTGCTGTTTTTAAAATTTTTCAAGTCTGAAGGTTCCTAAAATTTAATTTACTGATATATATGACATAATTTTTAACTAAGAAATTTGAACTTTATTCTAAATCTGTTGATTTTTTAAACCAATTTCAAGATATCTTTTCATTTAACAAATTTCAACCCAAAAAATTGGGCCTGAATCAAAAATCAATCTAATAAGTTATATTTGGATCAAATCAGTGGTTAAAACAATCAGAACTGGACAAAATTAACCCAGATCATTGTAAATTTATTTTTGCAAAATTTGAACCTTTATGGTTTTGCAGTTACAGAAATCATTGTGAACAACAATATGTACATGTGTATAATATCAGATAAATTCATTTCTAATATGTCTGTGTTTCCTTCTCAGGTCCACCTACCATTGATTTTGGTCAGATCTGCCTTAAGTCAACATGTCAGAGGGAGCTGAACATCATCAACAATCTTGAGACTCACATCCACGTTGTGGCGGAGGTAACTCTATGGGAAACACAAACCATTTGGTAATATTGCACTGAGGCATCAGGAAATATTGGGTTAGGACATTCATAGATACTACCTTTAAAATAAGATAGCCTCAGAATCAAATAATGGGCAAGAAATAAATATGATGCTTGGATAACTCTTCACATCTCATAGGTTTATGAGCTCTTTCTGAAACAGTGTTTTCTTTAAAGCTAGGTCTAGACTGGCTTGAATCAGCTGAAGGCAAAGGGCAAATTCCACTTAAAACTTCAAGTCCAAGGTGAAAATCTCCAGTGAAGTTTATTGTTCAATTTGTATTTAAAATCTCTCTAAATTAAGTTCTCTCGCTGTCCTTTTAATCTAAGTGATTTAACATACTTTTATTCTGTCTTTCAATCTCCATGACTTAGTTAGCTTAGCATCATCAGGGACCTTGTAGATAAGCTTCTGATACAGTGAAAAGATCAGTTCACGCAGCATTTCCTCCCTGCCTCAATCTCTCTTATCTTATTCTTTCTCTTTGTGTTTTTCCTCCCCTCTCTTTCCTTTCCTCTCTCACCTTCACCATTACTTTGTCTTTGCCTCCATCTCTCTTTTCTTTCTATGTCCACCTTTCACCTTCAACGTATCCCTCTTTGACTGTCTGTCTGTATGTATCAATCACTGCCTCCCTCTACTTCCCTGCACAGATTGACTGTAGAGAGCTTCGCCAAAGCAGTCCTCTATCTCAAGTTGTCCCACCTCAATCCATGGCAGTCATCCCAATTATCTTTGAGTCTAACACAAGAGGAAGATTTCAGAGGTCAGTCATCTAATTCCATCTCATACTCATCTCATCATCACCTTTGCCCATTAACATTACTGACTTTTATATTTTTTCAATACAAATCTTATATCACTTTGCTATTTTGTCAGTAGTCAAAAGATATTTAATTTATGAGGTCTAAATCAACTGAAGTGAGTTTACCGGGCCACAATAGGGTTTTACAACCAGTTTTCCTTTGCCAACTCAATGTGGATAGATTACCATAAATGCCATAAACTAGAATATCTTCAATCTCATTCATTGCTTTATGATAAGTAATTTGGGCATTGTTTCCCTAACTGAGTAAGATGAGGAGATGCCATACCTGGTCTGACTAAGATCTAAGCTTGGATCTCTTGTTTGAAAAAGCAGGTACTAGCTATAGACAATTGCAGCTTAATACCAATGAAATTAAATAATAATATTACTGACTACTGCTTTGTTGCGCTCATAATATCTCTCCAGAAATATAACAATCATTTCTCACAACCAGTCCAAATGGATTGCATATAATACTTTACTTGATATTAGGAAATGAAACAAATTTGAAATTAGATTTTCAAGCTCACTGTTTTACATTTTCAAAAGATACTGGTTGGATGACTATATCTGGTTCCTTCAATTTTGTGCGATATTTTTGTCCCTCCATTCCACCAGATCTGTTGTCTACACTGTCAATGGCTTCTACAAGCATCATGTCACAGTCCTTGCAGAGGTTGTACCAGTCGCTGTGGAACTATCCACAGAGAGACTGGTCCTCAAACCATCATCAGGCATGCCTGCTGAGGCAGGTCAGTGTTTCTTTACTTTTTGCTAGGAATATACCCACCAGTTTGAAATCTATGCTCTATTTCTGTCGACTGGGTATAACAGAAAAGAAAGTTAACTACAGGGTCTATAATCATCCAAATTTTGTCTGTTTTTCAGCCAGAATTTCAAGAAGAAATCTTATATTATTTTTTTTCAATATTAGCATACTGGGTCACAAAATGCAATATAAAAATAATAAAATTATAGTTCAGTGTACCCAGTCTCATTAATTTACACAGGTTTTCGCAATGTGATCACCCTCAACAACAAATTGAATTACCCTGCTGAGTTCACCTGGTCACCTGACTTAGGAGAGAAAGGCACAGCGTTTTCCATTAGACCAGCTACAGGTGAGTCAAAATCATCAAATATTACTTATCCATAAAAGAAGTGGTCCAGGCATACAACATAACAATTAAGGCAGATTTCTGCCAATTTATTTTGGCATATGAAATTTTACATTTGAACATTTTCTTCTTGAAATTTTTTTTTTCAAAATCAAATGGGCAATGATATTGTGAGAGAAATATATCTCAAATCTTTTTTCATTAGGGTAGATTTAAGTATGATATATTTTAATTTAGCTAGTTTTACTTTACAAGAAGAAGAGATTGTTTGAATTGAAAAGTAAATATTCACATGCAATTGAAATAGACTTTGAGGGCAGTTATGATCTCTGAACTAAACTTACAAAAGAAATTTTTTTTCTAATATGAAGTGCTTCAATCCATCAAGATTTCAATTCCACAGGCATTATATTATCAAACTCAAAATGATTTTTCATCTTTTAATATTCAGATTTTTCATGTAAAATAAAATACTAATGCTGCTATGTTTCAGGTTTTTGGTTTAAAGATGCATGCTGTCATGGTTAAAACTTCCTAAATAGAGATGAATGATAAAAGTGGCATAGTGAAGAGTTCCTATTTAATAGTTGTTGTTGTATCTTATCCAGCTATCCATAAGCTCTTGCAGTTTGGCCTCATGTAGAAAGCTGCAGCTTGATGTAATAGTTAAAGGTGGATTGAAACGTTCTGCCGAAGTCAAGAGTTGGAAGCAGAAGCTTTTGTCTGCAGCCTTGTAACATTGGGAGATAGAGGAGTTCTTATGTCTCATATTGATTGTCAAAAAGTTTGCGGAGGAGAGAAATTTCATGATTAATTCTATTTTGGTAAACATACGGTAGCACTTGTTATTTTCTCTTAAATTGGTTATAGTTATTTTCTCTGACCTTATTGATGTTATCATCTCATGGGAAATCATAAATACTGATATTTAGACTTTTTAAATGAATAAATATTTATATATAACACCCTCACATTCAAAAAGATTCCTTGGCATACTGTGAACAAAAAAGCTGTTCATCAACTTGCAAAGAAATAGCTTTTAGAGATGGCCTGTCTTTCAGTGATGTAAGTGGGCACTCACTTAAGATCTGAGTGACATGAGGAAATATGAGTAAACATAATTCCCCAAGTGATTAGCTCACAAAGCAACGATTCAAACCCCTGGATCTGACTCAAAAGCTGATTATCTTTCATAAGATCCTTACGTCAGTGTATAGATATAAACTCTGACCTCTATTTTTAAAGATAATCATTGCTCTCAGTGGAGCAAGGTAATTGGTCTTTATAGAATGCTTAAGATAGTGTTTCTTCAATACATTTTTTGATAACTACATATTCTAAAATGTACTGTTCAAACTGTAAAAACCTGTTCACACAGACCCTCTTGGCTATTTATCTCAGGTGTGGTCGACCCTGGCACTGATCTTGACTGTGAGGTTGTTTGGCATCCATCCTTCATGGCTCCAGAGTGTGGATCTTTCACTCTTCTCATCAATGGTGGTGATTCCAGGAAACTGACGTGTCGGGCTGAGGTGAGTTGATGAAATATCTGCCCTGTTCATCAGACACTGGACATCCAATCAAAAGTATCAGTTTGTAAGCACAATGGGATGGAAATAAAGAGAATACATTTTGATGAATGACTTCTAAATTGATTTCTTTTTGTAATTTCTACAACTGTTTCTATTCCTCATCACATTTCTTTTTAATATGCCAATTGCTTGGAATAATGTCTGTAGAATTGTTTCCAACTGACTTGCTCAGCATAGCTGCATGGGCTCCATTTTCTTTTTCAAAATTTAGAATTTCTCAACAGAGCAGACTATATGTGGATTTTGACAGAGAGCATCTATTGTGTTTGTTGGAGTGTGACAATCTGTGTCCCTTGAAAGAATATCAATGTTGCTTTTGGTTTTTCTACTAGCTAAAAAAAGATCTATTAGTCAATTATTTAAGTAATAAAAAGACAAAGAGCTGTATTTTTTACTTTTTTCATTATTCAATTGATTGTCAACCACATTTTCTAATGAAGTAGAGAAGATGTCATAACAAAAAAGGTAATGAAATCAATCTGTATAAAATTTCCTCTGCAGCTGGGCTCTACCAATGTCTATTTTCTGGATCAGCGCATCACATTTGGAGCCGCACCTGTTAATCTAACATCCATTGCCAGTGGTATATTGCATAATGCGGGAAACAACCATGCCTATTTCCAGGTGAAACTTAGAAGCATTATCAATATCCATGCTGCACAAAATCACCCGCCCCCACCCATCTTTCTTTCTCTATCTGTCTGACTGTCTGTCTGTCTGTCTGTCTCTGTCTCTATCTCTTTGTCTCTGTCTGTCTGTCTGCCTGTCTCTCTCTCTCCTTCCACCTAGCTTCATAAAAGCATAATATAAGATGCACACAATCTGTAATGACTGAAAAAGAAAAATACATAGATTAATTCTGATATAATTCTTTCTCAGTAATATTAATAATGAAAAAAAAAAAGAGTGTATTGCTGGACCAATTGGTTCACAATTGCCTACAATTAAATGCTAAACCACCAACATTCTTTTGTTGATTCCTTGATGAAGTTGTATTTTTTATTATTAGGTGTCAGACCCAAATCCACTACCAGGCTTGACTGTGAGTCCAGTGCATGGTGTTGTTCCTGTTGGGGGCAGCACTGAGATTCGTGTGGCCTTGACCCCAGATTCTATTATCAAGTTTGATACACGGGTCCAGGTGGCGATCAAGGGAGGCAAGACTCTTGAGCTTCGCATTGGTGGCACAGTTGAACCCCCTGATGTTAATATTGATGTTGTAAGTGTGCTTAATGAAGCAAGTGGAATTTTTTTTCTAGGATTGGAGAACAGACATAAATACTTAGAACCCAATAAAAAAATGTAAAATTTGCTCATTCTTAGATATGGGCATTCAAAGTAACACATTTTCTTGAGGTTCTCAAAGTAAAAATTTCATAATCATTTTGAAAAGGATGGAAAATATCAGGCAAACTTTTATAAACCTATTTGTTTATGCCATTAAAGTGTGCAAAGTCTCCAATGAAAAGATCAGTAAAATGCATTCTATTAGTCTGTTAAAAAAATATTCAAGACAAACATATTCCGACTTCCTTTTCTATTGTATGATAACTATGTTCCAAAAATATGAATAAAATAGTGAGAAAAATGTTTTGCAGTGGCAGCTGACTTGTCAAGACTGGTCCCCACTCAAACTCCTTTGAAGCCTATTTTACCTCATAATGTAAATCCTTGCAATTCTGATCACAATTTTGTCAAAAATAAAAAATCTTTAAAGGACAGCAATGAAAATTTTAGGATCTTTATGTAAATGTTATCCTTCAATTCTGACAAAATCAACTTTTAAAATTTTTAATAAGTCAAAAACATCTAGCCTTTCTTTGCAAGATTTTCTCCCAACAGATGCATAAAAGTTATAAAACTTCCTCTACAAGTTCTACAATAAGTTGTCTTTTAAAGTTTTTGATGTATTATTCTTTTAACTTTGAATAACCTCATTTAATGTTTGTGAAAAACAATATGTAAATTGCACATAGCATTGTGATGACAGAGATTAAATCATGCTGAAATCTAGACTTGTATAATCCTGATCAAATTTAAACTTTGTGGCTAACATGAAGGTGAATGGGTCTAGACTTCTACATATGATTTTTGGCATAGAATTCAATGAACAATCGTAACTCACTTTTCGAGTGTGGGCTTAGGTTTTATTTTCGTGTAGCGATCATTCTATAATGATTTGTTTCTTTGCTTTTGATTTATAATTTTAATGTGATGTTACTCTGTTATTTCACCCATTCATTAAAACAAATATCCTTTTTTTCATACTTTAATAATTTTTTGCATGTGATTTGAGACCATCTTTGTGGGACTGGGTTTGCAAAAACTAACATATACACCTTACATCAAAAGCTAAGAAGAGAGGTTTGTCAGGTTTTCATTCACAGTAATCAGCACTAGTAAAAATTATAGTCAGGAAGAAACATTCAAAACAAATCTATTCCAAAACGCCTTTGAAATAATGACGTTTGTATTTATTTATCTTTCATCTGTTTTAGTCCTCTTTCAACTTTGGTGGTGTGTATTGTGGGTCATCAACCACAGTTCCCTTTCGTTTGGAAAACAAGGTGGGTCATGTGACAATATTTTGTTAGCAGCATAAATTACTGCATTGAGGGCTATCACTAGAATAACAGAGGGTAGCTGAATATTTGACTGCTGTAACCCATAATATGATTAGTTTGCAGATAATGAAGTTTGCAAAGCTGTTGCGAGTATTGAAAGATGCTAATTTAAATTTTTAAAAATTTTGAAAATCAACACTTTGATTCTTATTATTAGTTTCTTTTTGGAAATATTTCCTTTTAGTAAGCCCAAACTGAGCAGATGGGTAACTTATTTCCTCAGGCAATAACCAAGTGTCGGCTAGAAGTTGATCTCACCAAGTACAAGGATTTTTCCATTGCTTTTCCTGGGTGCCAGTCTCAAGGTTATATTGCATATTTAGTAAAAAAAAACAACAACTTATCACTAAGCATTGTTTGCTATTATTTAGATGACTAGAATTAAATAATGTGTGGATTACTGAATAAAAATCAAAATAAATAATACACCTTTTTTATGCTTCCTATCACAATTTGAAACTAGTTTTGGTACAGATGGGCTTTTCTTACCCTTCATTCATTTGTTGAGTGGTTCACAATTTAAGGCAATTATATTGTATTATAGGCATTTCACAAACTGTTAAAGACTCTGTGATAGACCTTATAAAGAAGTAGCTATTCAAACAAACATGTATTTTATGCATCATATAGTTATATCTTTTATTGTGATGTTGCATGCAGTGGATAGTTGCAACATACACAATTTAAAGTACTTCAGCCTGGAGTTATGTATAGCTTTGAAGCAAATGTATTTGTTTCAATTCGCCGCTAATAGATATTGGAAATAAAAGCCCACTGTAGGAGTACTCATTTGCCAACAACAGATCAGGCAAGGAGAGGAAAGGGCATTGTGACTTAATGACAGGTTTCATTAGATGAAGTGATTTTAATATTTGCAATACTGTTATTGTTTAAAATTTTACCTCTTTCAACAGAGTTTTAATATCGTCTTAGAAAAATCTCATTGGGTTTCTCAATTTTCTTACCTTAATTTTTACTAGCAGCCTTCCTGGTGTAAAGGTCAGTCCTTTTTTTGCAATACTTTTAAGCTTACTAATGTTATCTCCATATCTTGCAAGTCAATGATATTTACCGTTTTACAATTTTGTACAAAGTGCACTGTCTGCTCCCCAATTAACTTCATTGGTTATCTCTGCTAATGTAAAACATGCTGACTGCCTCCCCCTCCAGAGGATTTTAACTATCAGCTCCTGAATCCTGGCATGTCATCTGTGACACTGGAGCCAGAGGAGGTCATTGAAGGGGAGATAACTTTTACACCCACACAAGTAAAGACTTTTCAAATTCTCCTTTTTTAAAAACTATTTCAGAGACTTTAGTATTTATTACATTTAAATACATGCAACATGCATCGTTGATCTTAGGAGTTGTCCAGGAGCATGTTTCAGCCTTGTTATATTTCATACAGGAAAGCAGATTAGGGTATTCAAAAGTTAATTTTCATATAGTCTAAATGGTTGTCAAAATGTTTTTTTTTTAAATTATTTAACCGAAAGGCTAAATAACCTCACCAAAAGTTATGAAGGGGCCCTTAATTTATTTGGGTTATTTTATTTACTTTTTTTTGCCAATACATAGTCATAAATAAATATTCTAAGTATCCCAAGTGTTACGTTACAATTTCCTTTGCTCTCTCCCAGGTGGCAGCTTATGACTTCATCCTGCCAGTTGTTGTGAACCACCTGGGAGCTCCAACACCAGCTCCTACCCCTTTCCCCCCAACACCAGCTCCGTCCAACAAAAACAGTATCCAGCACATCATCAACCCAAAGCCAGTACCAGCAGTTGTGACAACGCCACGACGCCAGGTGATTGCCACAGCTCTGAGACAACCACTCCAGCTCGGAACAAACCGTCTCCAATTCATCCTGCCTTCAAACTTCCATGAGATTTCCACAAATGTCACCATGGGATGCACTAAGGTGAGAGACCACTTTTATGATACTGAAGATTACATGTGCAGTAAAAAAAATTAATAAAACAGGCTTACCAAAAGATTTATATTACCACATTCATTAGCTCAACTTAAATTGTACTTAATATTTTATTCATTTTTATGTATACTCCTACCTGAGGTAGGCACTGTTTGTTTTCTGTAAACTTTAACTTTAAGCTTTTAATTTAAATTCCTTTTGTAGCATCCTTGTTTGCTTTTTCATTTGCCTCAGAATCACAGAATAACATTTTCAATCATCATGTATGAAAATCAAATGATTGCTTGGTAAAGTACCCCCGTTCCCTATCTTTTCTTTCTGTCTTTCTCTCTCTCCCCCCACTTCAAAGTTAGTCAGGCGATTAAATTCTGATTCTTACTTTTTTCAGTTGGAAATATTTAGTTTAATCGTAGTCTAACCTACTTTTCCTATCTAGTTGAACCTGTTTTTATTTAACCATCTTATAATTTTCATTTTAGAAGTACAAAATGATTTTCACCACTAGCTTTCTGACAAAATAGTAACTTATGAACACATGCCAAAATTTTATGAAATGTCATTAAGAATGAAACCTGATACTTAACTTTTTATCTTCATTTATTACAACAGTACAACGAACAGGTATAGACTGTGTGCTTTCCTGTGTTTGTTTTTGCATATTTCTATGGACTGCTCCTGAGAACATAAATCCTACATGACTTTTCTACTTCAGACATTTGCTTTATTGTTTGGGTAAAAAAAATATAAAACTGTTTGCGTGATTGAGACAACAGGACATTCTCTACTTGCATGACTTAAAAAAAATGTAGTTTACTTACTACCTGTATTATCTACATGATTAAAAATGAAGAATATAATCCAGGCCTTCTTCTTGTCTGGGAAAAATGTATTACACTTTTTTAACTTTTGCAAGTTACAGAAATATGCAATATACTTTTTGTTATACAATATGTGCATTGTCATTATTTGGGAATATCTAGTATCCTATCTCTATGGAAATCATGCTCAGTATCATCCAAGCACAAATAACACAAATTCCTGCAAGGCAGTACTATTACACCTCTTGATACTTTTTGTGGAAGTTTATAGTCTTAAAATGAGTGTTTAAATTCTGTTGGAATAGATTTTGAAAAAACAGAATTAATTGTCTTTCAATATGATGGAAGAGAACATTTAAATACTATCCGAACCAACTTTATCGGTAGGGATGAAATATGGAATACTCTCTGAATTATCACCAAGATAGGAAAAAAATTCAATACTGTCTGACACAAGATAGTATATAATCTGAACTACTAGCTTAGTTTGGAAGAAAAAAAAAGCTTTCAAAGCTGAGGCACTGAACAAAAGCCTTTATTTTTAAATCAGAGATTCACAAATTTCTTTACTAACTTGAATGTGAACTAATTGCAAAATTTTTATAGTTTGAAGTTACTTGGTTGGAATAAACACTCTGTTTTTCTTGTGCTCTTTTAGCATCATTAATTTATTAATTGGTTTCTCATTTATCTTATGTTCGGAAGATTTTTTGCTATTCTCAGTCAAAACGAATCTTTGCAAATAATTGTTTTAGATATATTGTTACCAAGCTCACCATTATCAAAATATAATGTTTCTGCTTTTACTAAACTGAAAAAATATGAGTGGCTTTTGCTTCTGATATTATGAGCTATATGAAGATAAGCTCATCAAATGAATACCTCTCGACAACATAAAATTGATATTTGTTGAGCAAAATGGTATCATCTGTAAAGAGAAATGAACTCTCCAATGACATATGCAAACACTGCAACAGTTTCATCTGTAGAATTCTATTACCAAACAATGAACCATAAATTGTGTGAGCTTTACTTACTCCTGTGCACTGGCATAACCGTGAGATTCAGCTTACTTAACATTCACTCTGTAATTGTCAAACATCATGTAAGTTGTAAGTATGCTTTGGTAATTGTTCAGGCTGCTTTGTAACCAAATTCTGCTTCCTCATTCTTTGACATTTTGGAAAATACCACTCTGAAATTCTCACGTGGTGAGAACCTTCTTCGTATAAAAGCGTGACAAATTTTATTTTTCAAGAAAGTTTCACCTGTACAAACCTTTGTGATATTTTGTTTGTATCACAGTTTTGATGTTATGAAACAAAAGCAATGAGTTTCACCAGTTTTTTGTTCTTATCAATAATGTGTCAAAAAGATGTTTTATAGCATGTAATTCTTACATCAGAGCTCGCTCATGAAATAAATACTGCTTTTTACAGTGTAACAGTACCATTATTTGAGTAAGCACAAATTAACAATTTTTTGTACCTTTTCATGGAGATTGTTTTCATTTTTTTGGCTGTTTGATATACCAGCCCTGTGCAATTTGAACCTAAGCTTTTAGAGAGTAATTTTTTGTAAGATGATTCATTTGACATTTTTCTAAATTTTGCGTACAATACATTAAATGTACTAAAACATACAAGTCCCATAGTTCACAAACCGTTTTTTTACCCTTACTTCTTGTTTCTGTTTTTGTATACATGGCTCACTTTGTTTATTCTGACATGTTACAGAGAGAAACAATTTTTGCCTGGGCTCACTTTATTGTCTCAAATACAAAGATTTATGTAAAGTTGATTTACCTGCCCACAAAGTTTTAACATTTCTAAGTCCTGTATTGTTTTATTCAACCAGTATAAGAAAAAAAGATGAAAGAAAAAGGGCAAACCTAGATCATTTCTCCTTTATTTTTATTTTCAACTATCTTTTTATGTTGATGACTTTTGTATCTTAACTTTCAAATTTTGAGCAAGAACTAAACTTATTTTAAAGCAAAGCTAAGCAAATAAGATAAACCAAGTATTTTCAAGAAGTGCATGAAAGAAGAGTTCAGAGATAGAGGGCACACATGTGAATCACGTTACATCATTAAAGTACCACTTTAACCTTGTACTGTCGTGTGTTAACTCTCCCCCACCCTCCCCACCTCCTTGCAGGCCGTCCTGATCATCAACAACAGCAACTCTCGTCTCACCTGGGGCCTCGACCTGAGCCTTTCAGGTGCTGTGCTGGAGAAGGGCATCTTCAAATTCCTCCATGAGAAGGGGGTGCCGTTCATCTCTCAGGGAGAGACAAGAGGCATTGAGGGCCAGTTGGAGCCTGGACAGACACAAACTGTGCTTGTTAATTTTTGCCCAGGTGGGAATGCAAGCTCATCTCCTAAATACACACAGGTGTTTCTAAATCTCAGCAATCTCAAGCCTCTTAATACACACACATGTTTCTCTGACAATACCAGCTCATATTCTTATACTCACAGGCTTTTCATACGCATGAGCCTGTCTGTGCCAGTTCTATTTCAAGTCTGTTAATAACACATGCCTTCCTGTGTCACTGCTAGCTCAAGGCTTTTCATACATGAGGGTCTTTCTATGCCACTGCTAGCTCAAGCCTCTTACTTAATACACACATGCCTTTCTGTATCACTGCTAGCTTAAATCTCTTTATGCTTTTCTTTATCAATATTACCTTCAGCTTTTTTATACATGTAGATCTTCTTCCTCTAAATAAGTCTTTGTCTGCTATTACTAGCTCATTTCCCTTGATATACTTATATCCTTCTTTGTAATAATCAAGACAATTTCTCTCCAAAGATATCTAACAATACTTCAAACAATAACTAGCAACATATTCAAAGAAGCTTTATTTTTTCTCTCTCTTTTGTCAGTAAAATTATTATTTATAGGTTTTTTCTTAAATCTGTGATCAAATTCAATTTTCATTAGTGGAGAAAGTTGGCTATCTTTTGAAATTTTCTACAAAAATTGTAGATACTTTATTTTTCATCTATTTTATAATGGTCATTTCCTCATTTCCATTGAAAGAATATTCATCTCATCAACATCTATTTTATTTTTTTGATTCTCTACATTCCAACCTCGTTTCCTTCAGCACCCGAATGTGCTCCCACTGACCAACAAATTTGAAGTAATTTCCTTTCTTTTCTCTATGCATCTTATAACTTTTTGTACCTTAATCTTTTGTGACCAGAATCTGCGGGGCAGTATGAGTGTTGCATCCCAGTAGTGATCAACTCAGACTGGGACAAGCCTTTCCAGTTTTTGGAGATCTTTGGTGAGCTGAAAGCTCCAGAGATATGGTTTGACCCACGCACCATTGTTCTGACCCCTGTGCCCTTACACACAGAGGTGTCTGCAGACTTCACATTGCTGGCGTCCCATTATCGCAAGTGAGTGGTTGAAACTAGTATAAAATTGAGAAACATTATAAAGAGTGGGCCATGTAACATGTATTTCAAATACATTCAAATATGATGCTTATATCAGAAAAGTATTTTTTCATAATTCGTTGGAAAATTTTTGATTAGACCTTATGAGTGAAATGTAGTAAATTTAAATCTGCAAGTGCAATTGCAAAATATGTTACCTTTCTTATTAATTTTATAAATTTCATAAAATACTTTTTGTCATTTAAAACCTCAGGAAAAGTCATTGTTCTTAGTATCAGTAGCTGAGAATGGGAAAATTTAGAAGTTGGACACATTTGTACAGGGTGTGAGACATTTCTGCTCCTATTGAAGTAGAGAAATAACTTAACTAGATTGATCCGTAAATTTATGGAAGATATAAAATAAAAGACATAAAAAAATCTTGGAACTTTCTCTAACATACAAAATAGTTAGATAGGTTCCTTTCAGTGCGTGTAATGTAAAAAAAAAAAAAAAATTAATAATGTATATATATATATACACACTCACAAGCCAAAAATGTAGTCCCCCTTTTTCAAATACTGTGAATATTTCAAAGTTACCTCACAGGCACCAGTTTGAGGTTTGAACACTATTCTTATGGTCAAATTTATCTCCTGGCTAAGACATTGATCAGGTGCAAGGCATTTACGAACAATAAAACAAATAAGCAAACCAAAATACATGTAAAGAAAAGCTAGCTTCTCAAACCTAGATGCAACATTTATTTTCATCAAGGTCATAGTCTCCCTCCAAATTCTCTGCTTTCAGAAATAGCAAGATCAAGGTGACCCTCCCAGAAATTGAGTGTGATGATGAGAGCAAGATCACTCCACTGAGCGTTTCATTTCTGCAGGGAGATGGTGGGTTCCCATGACTAATCTCTTCATTGCTACTTGATTTTTCAGCCCATGTACTTAGACTAATTGTAAAAGCATCATTATTGCCTAACATTTTCATCGTATTGGCTAAGGAGGATAATCAATTGATTAGCTTTTATGCTACTGTTGAAGTTGGTGCTGCAGAACATACAACATAAGTCCACAGAGTGTACAGCATAGGTCCACCGAGCAATATTGCAAAGATCCACTGACCATATAGCATAGGTTCATAGACCATTTTAGTCCAGTGATTGCAGGATGTATGGAACATATTCATAACACACATTAACCTCATCATGAAAGTATGTACAACATGTGTCGACTGAGCAGTCAAAGAGTTAACTGGACCTTCAGACCTGGAGTTATGACTCCCTGACGCTGACTGAACTGTAATCTAACTTGCAGTGTAATTGAATACTATATTTTCTTTCTTACAACTTATATCAACTTAGTCAGATTATGGGGTAGACAAGGTCTCTGAGCTGCTGGTGGAAAAAATCAGACATCAGACAGTTATATTAGTTTATTTGCAATAGCCTTGTCCAGGTACAATCCAATAGTGTAAAATTCAGCATTTTAAAAAAATAAACTAGCTTTCATGAATTTAAAAACAATTTGAATGCTTTAAAAAGATCTATTAACAGTCATAGTTCATGCACCAAGTGTGTGACTTTAGTTTTAGACCTTGATACATAACAACTTGGCAGCATAGTGCAAGCAGACAGACAAAAATGAACATTGCCTTTATGCTTAGGCATACTCTCTGTGTTTATTTCCATTGTGACTAACACCAGTAAGGGCCATCTCTTATTTGCCTAACAAATGTCTCCTATATACTGCTTTAGTTAAATTACAATTATCCTTCAATACATTTTCAAATTGCCAGACGAAAGCCATCTAAATAAAAGGAAAATATCATCAGACTCCCTTACAATTAAAACATCTTATCTACCTGTTTGAAGGATCTAATCTAACTGCCCCTTATCTGAAATATCTTACTTATCTGTACAAAGGGGGAGATCTCAAATGACTGCCTAACTTACAGATCTTACATATCTTACATGATTGGCTGAATCAGCAGCTGGCTGTCATATCTCACATGACGAACAGTTTTATTTCATTCAAAAAAAGATCTCATACAACTTACTGCTGAAGTGATGGCTCTGATATATCTCGCCTCATGGTTTTGACCTCTCTTACAATGCTATCTTGTTCAATCCTCCCTCCTCAAAAGAACTCTTTCATAAAGGTGGAGAAATTATGCTTATATTAGAAAATCACTTCATTTTTCTTCTTTCAAATTTGCATCTTCCAAATTGTTTTCTTTTTTTTTTTTAATTCCTTTCAATATACTTTTCAGACTAATATTTATTTTGGGACATTTTTTGTTTTTCATTTGAAATTTGAAAATACTTCATACTGTATATTCTGAGTTATATCTTAACTGAAAACTAAGCTGGTTTATCTTTTAAAGTGGAAGTACACCAATAAGTGATGTGCTTTAATTTCCTTCATTAACTATGAGTTCCTTTCATTCTTTTGGCAATCAATTTGTTGCAGAGGTCAAGCCGTGTAGTGGTACTGAAGCTCAGGTAGACCCATGTGCTCTACCATGTCGAGTTACCTTTTCCAGTCCAAAACCTGTGTCATTCTCACATGCTATTTACTTCTCTGATGAGGCAGGACAAATGTGAGTAAAAATAATTAAAGTGGAACAAAGAGAGGAAGAGAGACTGAGAGAGAGAGAGAGAGAGAGAGAGAGAGAGAGAGAGAGAGAGAGAGAGAGAGAGAGAGAGAGAGAGAGAGAGAGAGAGAGAGAGAGAGAGAGAGAGAGAGAGAGAGAGAGAGAGAGAGAGAGAGGGCGGAAGGATGGAAAGGTAAGAGAGACAGAGAGAGAGAGACATGGAGGAAGAGAGGCATGCAGTTGAACTTCTTTTTCTCGTTAAAGTGTGGAAACATTAAGCTGTCTTGATGTTATGTTTTCCAGTTTTTCTATTCAAGTGACAGCGACGGCTGACAACTGTCTCCTAACCTGTTATCCATTCTTAGCCCTGCATCGTGGAGATCACCAAATTGTGTGTGAGCAGGTAAGAATGTCACCCTTGTTTCAGGGTTTAGAGCTCACATGCAGTTCCCTGGCATGAGGACTAGTGCTTAGGCTATGTAGGATGCTAAAGAGCTACAAGAAAACCAAGGCATTGATTACAATATTAACTTTAAGGTTGAGAACAAGCAAGTTCAGATCCTAGTTTATAGAAATTGTTTGGTATCTCCTTATTTTAAACATTTAACAAGCTTTTCCTTGTTTTAGATATTGTTCAATTTCTATTTTTTTTTGTGTGTGTGTCCATATTGAAAGAATTACAATCTTCAGTAAGAAGTAATGTTCTCAAACAGAATAAAAATAAAAATTACCAAAATGATTAAGTTCTTAATGGATTACAAGAACAATCCCCATTAGGTATTCTCATAATCAGGAAATAGAAATTGTGCATTTTATTACCTCTTTTCCACAACATCACCAGAAATTAAAAAGAAAGAAAAGACAGGAATTATTTTAAGTAATTGGTATGTCAAATTATTATCATCTTTTTTATATTGAAAGTTTTACATATATGCATCTCTCTCTCTCTCTCTCTCTCTCTCTCTCTCTCTCTCTCTCTCTCTCTCTCTCTCTCTCTCTCTCTCTCTCTCTCTCTCTCTCTCTCTCTCTGTATCTTTCTACCTCCCTCTTCCAGGGTTCATCACCCAAAGGTCGGAAACTGCCTCGTGAGAAGACAGTACCAAGAAGCAACACCTCGGGTGGTTCAGGTGAAGCAGTTTTTGTTCCATGTACGTCCCCAGCACACTTGGCAAGCAGACCAAGCACAAGCGCAACCAGTTCCAACTTTCAAATATCCTCATCCAGCTATGAAAGTTCAAACTCTCTTACGGGTGAGAAATTTGACTACTTGTTGTATAGTTAGGGATGATTGAAAATAAAGGATTCTACAGCTTGACACATTCTAATATCCCTATTATGTCCCTAGGATGTAATAGACAGCTAATTTTAGAAAAGCTGCATGCTGCTTCTACAAGTACCTACATCATAAAGGGTCATCCTTTTTTTTTTTTAATTTCTTCCCTTATTTTTTTTATTGCTTCTTGTATTATTTGCTAGCCATTAACCAGGAGCAAAAATGAAAACTGGTGAAAAGATTTTCAAATCTAGTTTAGAATGGTTTGTTCTGTGATATTACTTCTGACAAGTCAGTGTTTACAACCTTGTTTATATGAAAAATTCATAATATTAGAATCTGATCTGTGTTACACGAGAAAGCTCTCATGCCAACCATAATTGTTCTTGTTACGTTATTTGACGTATGGAGATTATGAAAGTCTACAATATTTACTTGGAAGGTGTTGTCATTGTCAGTTCATGTGCCTTATATTATATTAGAGGAATTGTGTCTCACTGTGGGCTGATTTTTACACCTTCTCCTCTTTTCCACAAGACTCCTCCGGCTCCTTGACTCCAGGCCCACGTGATGGTGCCATGAACAAACCTCCCACAGCATCAGACTTTGCGACTGGCCAAAGGAACATATTGGAGAATGCAGCAAGATCAGCAGGCTCGGCCATCTTCCCTGATGAGGATTCTGAGGAAGGCATGTTCCACTTGGAGGTGCTCATGGCATGCCAGAGGTGGTTCTCTGCACAGGGTTGGCCAGGAGGCGCATACCCTGTCCTTATCCCAGAGACCTTCAGGCAGTAAGTTTTGGTTCTTGAATGATAGCATGAATTGGATCACAGCAGGTCAGCAGCTTTTTAGGCTGTCATTGATTTTTATCCTTCTAAAATTAGGTTAAAGAATGTAGGCTCAGAAAGAAAATTAATTTTCACTTAAAAGAACAATTGTTATGATATGGAATGTATTTCATTATAAAAGCCCATAATTATATATTTTGTTTTATGGTGAACTTATATTACAGCTATATGTCTATTAATCCTTCCACCCACAATTGTCAACTTTATAAACCTTTCAATCAGTTTCTATTCAGAGAACACATTATAAATTAACATCAAAGTGCATTATATTTTTCTCTGTTTTTCAGAGCCATTAGCAAGAAGACTGCTGCTGAGCCTGCCAAGACTAAGGAAGACAAAGAATCAAGCAAAGGCAGTGATATCAACCTCAGTGGATCACGCACTCAGCTGAAAGTCAATCAACAGCGACAAAAGGTGAAGGCCGGTTTCAACAAACTTGCCAAGACAATCTATGATATGATAAACTACCTCAGTGGGCGCTCTGTACCAGGAATTCCCATCAACTCTCCGTTACCAGCTGATCCTGTAGAAAGGGTGAAGCAGATTTACTGGCAGCATTGCACACTGCTCACTTTCCTCAGGTAAGCTATTTATTGCCTCATCACATCTACCAAGTGTTTGTTGTCTTTTCTCCAAAAACTCATCTGTTAGGTGTATTCGCTACCTTTTCATATATTTATATGTTGATCTTATTTTTAAGGTATGTGGTATCTTCTATAATATCTCATCTATTAGGGGTATGTGGTGTCTTTTTACCATATAATACATGTGTTGACCTTATCAAATAGAGTGTGTGGGGTCTTTTGTGTACCTCCTCAACTACAGTCGAGTCCGGTTATTTCGAAGTCATTGGAATAAAAAAAGGAGTTTGAATTATCCGAAATTCGAATTATCGGGATACAAGGAGAAAGAGAGTGAAAAAAAAATTGGGTGACAGATCCGTACTGTTATACTAGGGTGTGTAAGGATTCACACCTGGTCCCTGGGCTTAACCCCTTTCCCTTTCCAAGTTTTAGAGCAGACTCTTGCCTATAACATAGGTGGGCAGAACATACACACATATGCATATGAGAATCAGTGCACGAGTAAAGCTCTACTTTCTTCATTTTTCATTCTATAAACTGCTTTCAGAATCGAGAAAAAACCCCGCTAAGGTGTCTTTTAATTAACTGGATCCTTCTTTCCAACAAAAAACTATCAGATATTTTTTTAATATAGCTTACAGAGAGAAATATTCGATTGTCAATTTGAACTATTCAGATTCGAATTATTTGGACTTGACCGTAGTTAATAGGTTTTGTCTTACATCATCTCAACTTTAATCTATTTCTCTGTTTGTGGGTATGTGACCAGTTGCCAGAGTTTCTGTCTTTAATCTATCTCTCTGTTTGTATGCGTGAGACCAGTTGCCAGAGTTTCTGTCTTTAATCTATTTCTGTGTTTGTTTGTGTGAGACCAGTTGTCAGATTTTCTGTCTTTCATCTATTTCTCTGTTTGTGTGCGTGTGACCAGGTGCCAGGGTGCCTGTGTGTCAGCCATCCAGCCAGAGTATCTAATGGCTCCTGGTGACTTTGTCCTGTGGCGCCAACTTCAGAGGTCAGTGAAGATGGAGCTTGTACAACAAGGCAAGAAACAGGATGCTGACAAAATTCGCATCGATGATGACGTTGAAGAGGAGGTGTTTGAGGCAATTTCAAAACGCATGTGGACAGATGTCTTATTGCAAATTCTGAAGGTAAGAAACAAAAAGAATAGCTGATTAAAATAGGAAGGCACCTATATTTTCAGCATGACACATAAATAGTTGTTCCTTGTGCTATTGAAGAAGAAGAATTACTTGTTGAATGCAAAACAATGATATTCTTAAGGTAAATTAAAAACGACCTTAAAAGGTCATTAAATAATTTTCTGTTTCCATTACAATTAGTATAATTTCCATCCCTGCCATCTTACATCTGTCTAACAGGTACTGGTGTTGGCCAAAGTTACTCCCAAAACTCTGAAAGCACTATCCAACCCAGATCAGGATATTGTGATGCCTGCAGTGAACCCTGACCCTCTGTCCAGCAACATCTACTGTGTTGGAGAGCGCATCCTCCTCGCCTGGATGAATTACCACTATGAGAGCTACAGGAAAGAGATCTGGCAGGAATGCCCAAAGGGTAAACGACATTATCAACAATATATCCCAAGGAGAGCTTTCTTTCAAGGCTTGCTGGCCAAATCATTGATTGCAACATTAAAAATTAGTTTCTCATCCTACTTAAAAAGCTGAGAGAAGATCTATATCCCTTTAGGTCGCCCTGTCCTACAAACTCACAAAAATGTACCCCTTGATTATTTTATTATCATTAAACAAATGTATTGGTCAAACATACTTTGTTTTTTCCTCTTACTGTGGGGTGGAAAAGCATGGGTAAATGAGAAGTTCGAGAAATTAACCTATGATAAAATTCAGATTGAATCAAGTGCTTGCTCAGTAAAATGATGAATAAATTTCAGGAGGTGTTCCACCATCGCGCTGGATTGTCAACTTTGACTATGATCTGATGGATGGTCTGGTCATTGCATCCTTACTTGGAGCTCACATGCCTTTCCTGGTGAGTCCTGATTGTACTTATTTACACCCCTGCTTAATGCTCACACATCTTTGATCATAACTCGTGTACACTTGCTCAATCAATCAGGTGCCCTGTTCTTTAGCGTTGGTGATTATGACCCTTTATGCATCTTAATTTCTCGTCACTTTTAGTGCATCTGTAACTTGTCCTACATTTAGCCACTTTGTTAGTCCATTCAAAACCTTTTCTTTTTGTTTTCTCCTGCTGCTTTTTCCATCGATCATTCCAGTTGTCACAAGACATGTCAGTTTCTCTCTTCTCATCACATGGCCAAAAAGGGAATGGGGTTTACATATTCTGTTCATGAGCGATCTTGTTAAATCAGCTTCTTGTAACACTTTTTCATTTGATTCTTTGTGGTCCATGGGATTTGTAGCATACTCCATAGGTTCCACATTCCAGTTTCGTTTGTAGCTGTTTTAAAATCGTCCGTGCTTTGCATCCATACATTAGGATGAGTTCAATATAGCGCTCCAGGGCTCTTCTTCTTGTGTTGATGGAGTTAGTACTGATTCTATTCTCTAGAATACTCTTTTTTGCTTGCGGTATTCTTGATGGGATTTCAATGTTTTTGTGTCCACCACTTGATATCAAAGTACACAAGTGTTTGAATTGATCCCTTTGCTTGAGTTTATTCTTGTTGATAAAGATGATGGTGTGTGGCCACTCATTGTTTTGAACTAATGACCATTACTTATGCCTGCATCCCTACTAGGAGGCCAATTGTCTTTCCAGATTAAGAGGATGATACGCCCAAGACTTGTTTTATATGTTCATCTGTGTTGTATTCATTTGTTTTGGGTTTATCAAACTCTTTATGTATTTTAGTTTGTGTTTGGCGTACTTTACTCAAGATAAACTTTCCTGCACGTGTTAAATTATGTAATATACTTTACTCAAAACACACTTTCCTGTGTGTTTTAAATTATATAACTCTTCCACCTAGTTCTTTTGTGTTGACATGTTTGACTTACATGTATAATGTCACTTATAAAAAAGCTGATAAGTCCTGTTTCAACAATATGTATTTTTTAGTGTATATGCTCATCGTTCTCTTGGCAATGTAAGCTCCAACTAGGTGTGGATTAAAAGTGTTTCCGTATTAAGTGATCATCTGATCCTTTAATCCTTCAGATCAAGAGTCACCTGGAAAGCATGTACACTCACCCTAAGACGGCAGAACAGTGTCTTCACAATGCTCTCAAGGTTGTAAATGCCATGAAATACACGGGCATTGACTACGACATTCAGGTTGGTACTCAGATTTTTTCTTTCCTTAAACTTCTAACATCAAGTGGAGTCAAAATATGTCTTGTGTTTATACTGGCCACCCTTTACAACAAAGCAAAATGTAAGACGATGTCAATTCTTATGAGAATTTTATTTTATTGAAATAAAATTATATTCATAAAATGGGAAAGCTATACAAGTGTTGCAATTGTTCATCATAACTGGAGCAAAAAGATTTTTCATGTAAAAAATAACTTACTTACATCACCGTAACTCGATTAAAATCATTCCTATATCTTAAATCATGCCATTTATATGTTTTATTTCTTTTCAAGCAGTTTTAATCTCTTGTTCAAAAGGCATGGCCTTTGAATTCTCTTTGAGGAGTTCAGCATTTTAGTCATTTCAAATATTTTTTTTACATTTTTTAAACCGCGCAACATTATTGTTTGTGAGTAGCATTGTAAAGATTTTATCTGTTGTGAAGTTATATTGTGAACTCTCTGATTGATTTTCACACTGAAACAAATCATTTATCACATTCTGTATAGCCTACTTATTGAGTTGGTCCCTGTATCAATCATTTGGAAACTGAAGTCCACACAGTAACATTTTTAATATTTAAAGATCGCAATATGTTCAATATATGATCTGTGTTTAGCATGCCTCTCACATTAGTTTTGTCATGCTTACCATTTCACCAGTTCTCTGCTCAACTTGCTCTGATCCCATTCTCTCTCTAAGTCCTATGTAGAGAATTTGCCACTCTCAGTTAAAAAATTAATCTGCCAGCCACCATAGTCTCTAAGTTGATATTTACCATGGCATTCTTTGCATCTTATCCTTTTTTTTTGTCTTGTATTGCTCTATGAATAGATTACTTTGTTATCATTCATTTTTTATTTCATTCAACTGGTGGTTTAGCTATCTCTCAATCTATTCTTTGTTACATGGATTCACAATCATCACAATTCTTGTTGCATTGCTCTTTACTGAATGTATGAGCTCATTTGACTAGCTCTTTATAATCATAGAAATGTATTGGCTCAAAAACATGCAGATTTCATTGCTAAAAGAGACATATCTCAATCATCTATGTTTTAAATGAGGAACATTTTTGAATGTTATAAATAAATTAATTCAAACAGGAAATGTACCACTTCAAGTTTGCAGTAATGTATCAATCAAGTTAAAATTTTTAGTGGCATATTTCTGTAATAACTGAATTCAGCCATTTTTTTATATATATTTTTTTTCAAAAGATATTTCACACATGACAAACAATCCTTATTGATCTGTTTTGCCCACTATGTGTATTGTGTAATATCTCTTACTGTGCCTCAGGCCATTGACATCACAGATCCAAACCCAATCCCTCTGCTGCTTCTTGCGGTACACCTGTACCAGCGTCTGCCTCAATATCTGCCCAAAGCCACCATGGAATTCACAGGCTCGCTCCACAGTACAGTCACACGACAGGTCAGGAAGATGGAGAGAGGGTCAAGGTCAATTGGGGAGTTATTGAGAGGAGTGGGCTAAATTAGAGGAAAAATGATTTCATTGTGTGAGTTTATACCAGCAAGAGGGGTGCAGGCTGGGAAGAGGAAAATCTGCAGAACTGGCTCTTGTTGAAAATTAATGAAGTTACACAAACAGGACCCAATGCTAAATTGAAAAATAATTCTCACACAAAAGTTCAAGTTTTTGAAGTCCTTTCTCTTCACTGCTCAGCAGGCCATACAGAAATCCCCAAAACTAAAAAAACAAAAAAATATTTTAAAAAGTGCATGTGGACTAAAACTTGAATAAGTTTTATTAAATATTTTACCCTCCATCCTTTCATATTCCAGGTGAAAGTGAACAACTCAAGTCCCAAGAATCTGGTTTATCATGTACTGATTGCTGGCCGCGATGCTCGCGACTTCTCAGTGCCGAAAGGTTCCACTGTGACAATCCCACCAAAATCAACTTTGCCCTTGTCTGTAGAGTTCAAGAGTCGCTTTCTGCGCTCAGCGCAAGCTGTGCTTGTGCTAGTTGGAAGGAGGCAGGGTGCAGCTACTGGAAGCACTCTGACCTTTAACCTCACAACAGAGATAGATAACATCCGACCAAAAGTGAGTTGGCCAATATCTTATATTTAGGTAGATCAGATTTCATGTATTTTCTCTTTTTTTTACTTTTTTCAATAAATAATGCTGATAAGATTTTTTTTTGTGGAAAAGTAATATTTCTTTGCTCTCATGTGTTTCAAGTGCAAAAATAGAAACAATTTTTTACCTATTTAACTACTTTTTTAGGGTTTCAGTTCTAATGTTCTCCCTTTTCTGTACTATTTTCAACTCTGTCTGTCTGTCTGTCTGTCTGTCTGTCTGTCTGTCTCCTCTCTCTCTCTCTCTCTCTCTCTCTGCCTTGCTATCTATTTTTTGCTAATCTCATATTCTCTCTTTCATTTAGCAAATATCTGTGTACCATACATCTGACTGCTTGTCACTCTTCCTCTCTCTTTGTCTCTCTCTCTCTCTCTCTCTCTCTCTCTCTCTCTCTCTCTCTCTCTCTCTCTCTCTCACTCATATTTGTGTATCTCTATCTCTCCCTATCTTGTAATCTATATTACTTATTGTCCATGTTTTCTTCTTTTATCTTTACTTTTCTCTATTTTATATAACATATGAGCAAGTGGTTTGAAGTTAGTGGAAAGAGATTGTGTTAATAAAAAGGCCTGTATGTGCAACATTATATTAAAGAGTTGTCCTACTGCTCAAGAAAAAAAAGTGTCTCAAAAGTTTGAACAGTGGATGACTTACTCCACATGTTTTACCAATTTTCATCCGTGTAAATTTATATTACTTACATTATATAACATAATATCTGACTTGTTCTTGACTTACTCCCAGAGGAAGGTAAGATCCATTCATCTAGATTTGATAGAAAAGCTTCTTTTGATAGTTTCACACCTACAAACATACACCCATTGGCATCCATGCTGTCACTGGGGCACACACAGTATTGTTTAGCTTGATGTATATTTTTGAAGTCACTTACAATGAGTGGCACTTCACAAATTCAGGATTGAGAAGTATTTAAAATGTTTTTGAGAGAAAGACTTGAGACGATCCCTTCATTTCCAATCACAACAATCTTTTAATATCTTTAATTTTTACAATTAATGAAGGTCAAGAAAAATAACAGGTATTGGTATACAACCGTCCAATAAACACACCAGTCTACACACTCCTTTGTGGCTAACATAAACTGGGTGTTCTCCATGACAGGGCTGATACATGTAGTTGATTTAGATTGTCCCCCAGTTTATGTGAGGACTATATAATATTCCATTGTTCTTAAGATACATGTTGAGGATCTATAAAGAAGACAAATATTCATAAGAAAATCCTGAGAAAACTTGGTACACTCACCAAAACAAAACTCCAACAACAAACATCAACAAAAATCAGTAGGTTCTTTAAAAAAGATGATTCAATGATTTTTTTCCTTTGTGTATTGGGTTTTTCATTGATGTTTATAGTTTTTAAAACCACCAAACTGAGCTAGTGCTGCATATGCTTCTTTCGTTTGCAATATTGTTGTTGCCAGCTGTACCTAGAAACTTTCTGTTATTGCATGGTACACGTCAGTTTGATTCTATGGTCCTTTCATGTTGCCCCTCTACTCCTATCTTTCTTATTCTTTACTTTCTATCCCCCCCTTTTTCTCTATCTGTTGTTACATAAGTTTACCGAGGAATCTTACAATCTCTCTATATCTCTTACTCTGTCATTTTATCATTCTCACGTTCCCAACCCAAATCTACTTTGTCAACAACCTTTTATCTTATCTGTTCCATGATCTGTCTCCTGTTTGGCTATCTGTCTGTCTGTCTGTCCCTCTCTCTCTCTCTCTCTCTCTCTCTCTGAACTTATCATTGCTCTTCAAGTTTATCTTTTTTGCCACTTGCTGTTGCTCCATGGCTCCTGTTTAAAATCAAATCTAAGGCAACACCTGATGTTGAACTGTCACCTGTCCTTGATCTATGCTCTTAGCTCCCAATTTCCTAGCATATCCTGCTATTACCCATCATTAATTTTTTTTTTACTTTTTTTTATTTTTGCTTTTCCAGAAGAAAGGCTTAGACCAGGTAACCAGGCCTTATCTCTGGTCACAGTGTCTTTGATTGTGCAGTGTTCTTACTTCTAGCACGTCTCTCAAAATCCACAAAACAAAACTTGTATGAACTGAATAGTTGCCAATAGCTGCTCAGCATTTGAAAACTGGAGTTTTTCTCTTATTTTTCCGTGCTAATAATATAGATATGCCATGTTAATAAAGGAAAACTAATTATTTCATTTTTCAAAGACATTCCTAAAGCTCTATAATTGATGTAGTTTTGATTTTGATATGCCAAACACATATATACATTCAGGAATTTAATTCATTGCTCCATTACAAGGCAACTTAATATAAAAAGTTTGAAGGACGACTAAAAATACCATGGCTTCTGTTATAGCTTGTATTTGCTCCATTTTAAAGGTAACAAACGATACTTATCCAAGCATTTCATGTCTATAAAAAGACCTTATTACTGCTAACTACTTAAAAAAATAAAAAATAAATTATGACTGGAAAAGAGCAAAACTACTAGTTATTTTTATTTGTCTCTCTCTAAAAGATGTGAGCAAGCTTTTGTGTTTTCTCAAGGCTTTTGCCATTTTGCCTCATATTTTAGAAACAAAGACAAACTGAAAATATCTTCCTTTTTAGTAATGCAATTCACATTTTTTCAATTGTTTGAGCTTCTATCTAATGCTGGTTCCTAATAAAACTGAATATGACTGTACTGCATTCATAAATACTTAATTCAATGTCTAAAGCTGTGATATTAAATAATTACTATGTTTGATGGTGTGCTTTTATATTTACCAAGTGTGTTTGCTTTGTGGGAAAAGTGCCTATACTAAATGTCATGATACTTCCATAAGTGTGATTCTCTCCTGCAAACTTTGCTCTTGCCTTGATTCACCTCTGATGCCAGAGTCTTTAGTAACTAAATTTATACATGTAAACTGATTTCACTACTCATGAATGCTTTGTCTAAATTTCTACATAGGATAGACATACTGAAGTTGTATTGCAAGATTTGGTATTGTTTAATGACTAAATTCTCCTTGTTTTAAGACTTCAAAAGATACATAAGTGATTTCTCATCATCACATTTTCTCGAAACTTATGCAACGAATTCCCCCTTTTTACCTCCATTTTTTAAATCCATCTTATTCTCTTCCGTTATCTATACATTTCTAGTTTTCTTTTTTTTATTTATTATTAAACTATTTAAAAAACAACAACAGATTCTGCCAATACCGAGCAAAGTAATACATTGTAAAGAACAGGGTCGTTTGTCTGTGGAGAATCTCTATCTTTAACCAAAAGAACTTTTTTCTCTTTCTTTTCTGTTATTTGTCTTTAAAAAATAGCTCTAAAACTTATATGAATTACGTAGTATATTGTGACTCTTGGATAGTCTCGTTTCTGCCATTGGTCTTCAACCAAGTGATTCTTGATTCTGTAATCTAGTTTAACATAAAATCATCTTTATTTCTATTCTACAAACTTCTCTATAATGATTACTCATTTTCCTATTGCTTTTCTACCCTGAAATGATTCTTGATTTATTTAATCTACCTTACCCTCTCTCTATTTTCTACTTGGAGGAATAATATTCAATTTTATGAGCTAATCTTCTTTCTTTAATCTATCACAAAGCAATTTTTAGTTTCCTGAATCAAGTCCACCTTGAAGTGATGCTTATTCTTACTTCCCGAGACAAAAAATTTCAATTTACCATAATTTAGCTTATGACTTCATGCCTATTGTCTGGGGTAAAGTGATTCTCTACTCTGAAACATAAGTTTAGAGAAGTAATTCTCAGCAAACTGATTTAATATAATGCTACATGTGACTTGATTTCTTTATTGTAGTCTACTGTGAAAGTAGAGTCTCCCTGCTATGAACTGGAGCGTGTGATGTTGGAAGTAACAAATCCATTCTCTGAGGGTGGAGAGTTCCGTATTGTTCTTATTGAGTCTACTGTGGCCTCATCTGACACAGCACGATCGACCTCACTCATGAAGTCAAAGGACAGAGCTAGAGTGAGTGAATCCTTTTTTTCAACTTCATTTGAGTAAAATTAGGATTTTGATACTTACACCTGGAAATAAAAAGAAGAAGGAAAATCATTATATCTGTCAAAATTTATGGGCTGGCATCTGAGGAAAATTTAAAACCATTCATTTTGTGAGAAAACATGTTGGGTCCCTGATAAGAAAGTAGCGCACACTCTATAATTTCAGACTAGGAGAACAATAAAGCAAATCTTAAGTCAAAGTGAATTAATCTTTTATTCCTAGAATAAATATCAAATACAGGTTTACAGAAAGGTCATAAGTCATTTCTAACAAAATTTTACAACATTACTAAAGTATTAAGATTTCAATTTTCCAGGTTCAAGCAAAACAAAACAGTTTGAAAAAAAGGAAACAAATGCATGTTTTTTTCACAGTCCATCATGTGTGACCATGTGATTGTAAAATCATGAATTGTTATAATATTTTTTAATATGTATTATATTTGAAAGAACTCTAAACTACTTTCTTTTCAAGACACTGGCTAATAATTACCAATAATAATAGGTGTATGTACACCAAATGTCAGAAATGAGTAAAGCCTAGATAGAAATATTTAAGAACTTTGACAAGGACCACAGGATCCAATACACCTATCTGTTAATTTTTCTTTTCATTTTACCAATCACACATCAATTTTTAATTTACTCATAAATCAGACATCTTGCTTCTTGCTACAATGACGTGTATAATTATTAGGAACACAAAGTTTTGAATGAACAACTTTCAACCTTTTCTTGTTGCATTCTAAAACAAACAAAATGATTTATAATGATCAATCATATTAGATGAAATCTAAATTTTCTGTCTAATTTGATAGCTATAGCCTAAATTCAAGATTTTTAGCTTGAATTCATTTAGTTACTAAAATTATGTAAAACTTATCAATTCCTCAATGGAAATAATTCTTTTAGAATGTGTGTTGAATATATTTTTCACTGAAATTTAATGAAAGCACTCTGATGTCTTGAAGTCAGCTTTACAGTTTTTATAAGAGAAAGATAAAATATGGTAGTGTCTTATAGGGCAAAATCCAAGATACCTACAATAGTCCTAATGATGTGAACTGCTGCACCTTTTGGCTGATGAGATGCAAGGGTATCACTATTTGCTGATAGTAATAGCAGTTCTGCATACTTTTTGGCTGACATGAAAAGATTAATGGAAATATAGATGATATGGCTGCCAAACAAGTGATAACCATCATGACCATCAATAGTCCCTTTCACATACATTTTACTTAGTGTGATCAGTAATGTGGCAAGAAAGCACTTTGAAGAAGATGAAATTTTAAACATTGTTTTTGTGTCTCTGACGCAAGCAAGCAAAGATTTCTTGTGAAATATAAATATCTAATGAGATGCATTGCAGGCATTCAACTTATAGCCTCAATATGTTTTCCTGCTGTAAAGAAAATAAAATATTATTATTATTATTATTATTATTATTATTATTATTATTATTATTATTATTATTATTATTATTATTATTATTATTATTATTATTATTATTATTATTATTATTATTATTATTATTATTATTATTATTATTATTATTATTATTATTATTATTATTATTATTATTATTATTATTATTATTATTATTATTATTATTATAACCATTTTCATTATTATTAGTATCATTAAAGAAATGCAAATGTGATTTGTAAAAAACTTTTTCATGATTCTTTTGTGCAGTCAAAAAGTGTGCGTTCAAAGATCAGCAATGGACGGAAACGACCCGACACCCCGCCGGAAGTAATCCCCATGAACCGCATCTTAGAGCAGCAGGAGCAGAAGAACAGTAAGTAATCGTTGGACACATGTTGTCTCCTGGACTGCTGCTAAATACCATAATTAGCTTCATGTTCCTGAAGTTATACTTAGCACTCTTAACAGCAGGTGATGTATTTGTTATGAAGCAGCCATAGATGTTGGAAAACAGGAATGTAATCTGCTCTATTAACAAAAAAATATATCTAACATTTGTAACAAAACAAAATTTCCTAATAAAAAGGTTATGTCTCAAACATATAATATATTATTGAAACATCAAAGAACAAATCCCATAAACCTAAACTTTTTGTGATGTATTGAAGGACTCTTGGACTTGACGATTTTTTTCTCCCATCTACATTTAGGTTTGCTTATTGAAAGTACAGTAACTAAGTGTTCAACTTGAGAGAGAAAAGATCATCTGTTTTCCTGCAGCTGAAATGATGTTAGCTTTAACTTCATTAATGACAACTACTACTAAGAAGGTCTTTCAAGTACTATCTTTCATAATCAAACTCAGAAGACAATAGTTTTCCCCACACAAAGATAAACCTGCTTTTTTTCTGGTTTCCAGCCCAGATCCCAACACTGATTGCTTTCCACACACCAATGAGATCAGTGAACCTTCAACCCCAAGTTCCTACTGAAGTGGAGGTTGATTTCTTGCCTTTCCATGTTGGAGAGCGCCAGTGTTCGGTTATTTTCTTAAATGAAAGGATTGGAGAGTTCCTCTACTCCATTGAGGCAAAGGCTCTTGAGCCTCTACCAAGTTATCTCCCATATGTGCCTAACAAACGTAGTGTCCGTATTAGCAGCGCAGCTGCAGCAGGTATGTGTATTATTTCATAATCTACCTCATGCTTTGCATTATTTTAGTTTCTTAATAGCTTTGACCCAGTGATACATTCTCCTTGGGTTAAGAAAACTAATCAAAAATAGCTTTTTTGAAATGAAAAGTTCAGAAATGGTCTTTATTATGATTAATAATGAAATTTTACATTGTTAAACATCATCGAAGCACCAACTATGAATATCTGTGCAAGAGATAAAACCGTCATCAAACTGTCATTATTTCTGTTTCACATTTTTTGCTTCTTGTAGGGAGTGGGAGAGGACATTATGGCGGTGATGACAGCATCATTTACTGGAAGTGTGAGTCTGGCGTCACTCTGAAGGAGTCGCTCTTGATACCTGTCACAAACATGGTCAAGGAAAGAGCGCTTATAATTGCTGCTCAGCAGGTAGATTAGTTTGCCAATATTATACATGAAATTTGCTCGTTAGGTCAGCAAATTTGCTTGTAATATACATATGGTTCATTCATTGAGTCAAACAGTTTGCCTGTGATTTGAAAGATTATATTGGCAACAGGTAAACCATCTTGTCTTGTAAGTGATCAGTTTGCCTATGTTACAACATAAATTTGTTCAGCTCATAAGTTAACTTCCACAGGTAGATGAGTTCATGTGTGGAATAAAATTAGATACACTCAGTTTGACTATAGACATGTGTACCACTGTTTCACAATTTAATCAAAAGACAAAAAAAATTGAAAAGACACTTGGTATTAATTAAGATACTTTTGTGGATAATTGATTTTATGTGAGTTGATAAGAAGGAATTCTTGTCTAAAGCGATATTATTTCAAACCATATTTCTAAATTTTAGCAAATGAGTGATGTTGAGATGCAACGCCGCCAGGTGACTGGCACAATAATGAGCTGTAGCGTGACCTCCCAGACTGTCAAGAATCTCTCAAACAATCCTACTGCTGCTGTCACGATGGCAAAGGTAGGATTCTAGAATCAGCGTTGGTTGTTTATTTTTATTCAATTTGTGGCTTATGTAAGCAACTGCATATACTATTGTTTTATAGATAAATCTGTGTGTAGTGTGTATATATACATACATACATATACATATATATACATATATATATATATAAATCTTATAAATAATCACAGAAGAAAACATACTCACATGCATGTGTTGTTGTGCTAAACTTGTGGCAGGCTGTTGGTCCTGTGGCAGATGTGTACCGTGTGGAGGTTGACTCAGACTTCTTCAAAGTGCCAGATATGTTGGTGATGCCAAGCCCGCTGGATGCTCGACGACATGCTGTGCCAGCAGGCACCAGGGTACCAAAAGGTAGGACTTCTTTTAATTGTGGAAAACATTGGTAAAGTGTCCAACTCTTTTTTCTTGCAATGGGAACCTGACCAAAAAAGGCCATCTAAACAAAGAGAAAAAAAAAAACTTGTATTGATCCCTATTTGAGGCAAATCTTGAAATTACCACTTCACTTCACAAACTAGGAGTTTTTCAGCACATTTTTGAAAAAGACAAAGACATTTTAGCCAATAAAGCTACACAGAATTATTTAATGTAATGTAACAAAAAACTCAGGTTTTGACCAAAAACAAACACTGTCAACGGGGATTATCAGAGCTATCACATTGATTGAACAACCACTTTAACTCAATGAAAAAATTGCAGCTTTCAGAAAAGACGGGGAGAATGGGAGAGGTTGAAATAACAAATGGCGAGGGAGTAGCAAGCCACAAAAGTGTCATCATTTAAGACAAACATGCTTCAGCTTTCGTCAATCCAAAAGAGAAGGAAATCTGCATGTGAAATTATATTTTCTTCTATTTTTCTTTGCTCTCTTCTCACATGCATTTCATGGTCTTGCTGCCATTGATTTTACTTTATGCAAACATTTTGTTAATTCCTGTTTTCAAAATTCTCTTCCATGGTCCAAACTTTTAGATGTAAATCTAGCCGACGGAGTAGCAGAGCTTCCTGTTCAGTTTAGGGCGAAGGAACCAGGTCACTACCCAGCCACCATCACTCTGAGATCAAATGATGACATACGCGTCTATCGTATAGAGTGCACTGTCAACCCAGAGGGCAGCACAGCAGAGTTAGAATTCAGTGCCCCAGTCCACCAGTCAATCACACAGGAAATTCCCATTGTAAGCTGTGTATAAAGGCTTCAAGACCATACTTTAATCCAATGAATCTATTTGCTTATAATATTATCTACAACAGTTTTCCCATGAAAGAATTTTAGGGACATAATATATACAAACTAATCTGTCTTGAAAAGTCTAACGATATTCATTCAACCAGAACTTACCCCAAAATGTTATGAGAATGATATACAAAGAACAGCTTATCTATAATGGTTTATTGACAACAGGTGCCAGCAAAACTAAACTATAATCATATATCCATATCAGTTCATGAGCAAAGTCTATCTTTTGCAGACTATCTTATGCAAGAGTCTATTCATAATATTTGGAGAATCTAAATAGCACAGTTAATCCATAATGTTCTATCTTTATGAGTCCATATTTAGCAATAATCTGTCTGCAATAATTTTATGATTCACAAAAATTATCTATACATAATTTATCTGATGCACAATAGCTCATCAAAGGAATAGTTTCATATTTGCATATCATCAGTATTTTATTGAAAATCAACAACATATCCACAAGTCTATTTGTCTAATATTGTCTCTTCATATCAGTTTATCCACTACAATCTTTTTAAAACTGTAAAACTGCTGAAATTCACAAATTTGCAATGGAATTTCTAGACTGATTCATCAGAATATGTTGGCAGTAATGAAAGTTACGATTGGGAAGTTGTTTTTGAATTTCATTTGAATTTATGACTTCATAGATCTTATGCAGAAGTAGAATAATGTGTCTGCTCCATACAAGCTGCTCAAAAGGAAATTACTAACTAAATTTTTTCAGTTCAACCTGACTATATTAAGCTCTTACAGTTTCAAAACTCCATCTTTTTCTTGCATTAACTGACTAATAATATATAAGAATTGGAGATATATATTTTTATAGCATAAAAGAAGATAAAATCTAAACCAAAATGCAAATACTTATTATTTCCATGACAGGTTGAATTTTTTTCTGTATTTAGCGTCTGCAATTACTTTTTCTATACTGTAGATGAATGTGACAAACAATGACTGGCCTCTGCAAGCTACGATCACTGGTGACGGTTTCTCAGGGCCAAGCACTCTCCTGGCCAAAGCCTTCATGACCACCCAGTTTCCACTGGTCTTTAAACCTCTCAAGGAGGAGGAGATAAATGTGAGCTTTAGTATCTGTAGTTTGAAATGTTTATCTCTTTTAGAATTGAATTAACATGATTTATTACTCTGATATTTATAGAGGTAATCATAATTACATAGCATTCAAAAGTCATAGGCTCAAAAAGTAAAGAAGTTACACAATGGCCATTATCTGACCTTTCTTAGGGATGAAGATAATTATAGTTGCAAAAGGTAATCTATATACCCTAGACAGAGGGATACAAATAATTCTGAACATTGTAGTTGTTTTCACAGCTATGCTGTGTTTTTAACAATTTCTTTGGTTATTGTCTTTAGGGTAGAACAAAGCCAGACAAGAATAATGGACTGAAGACCCTTGTAGAACCCCAGTAGGATTGCTGAGTATTGTATATCTACAAAAAAAAAAAAAAAAAAACCACCAAAGAACAATCTAGGAAGCTGTCAATGTCATACCTTGTAGAAACATTAGTAAATAATGTGGATCAGGATACTGAAAATTATGCTTTCAAAGGATTGTGAACCCTGGGTGTGTACTTTGTTACTAAGTACCTTAAATTGTAGACAAGTTAAACATTAAACACTAATAAAGGTGACTTCAGGTGCAAGATTTGTTGCAGCCAATCAGTGTTGAGAATTGAAATAGTAAATAAAAATTCTGGAAAAAAAGAAATATATCTTTGTGCAATAAGAGTGTAAATTCTACAACACTGAACTTTTCTTCAATGAATAATGCATCAAAGATAAACAGAATTGCAAGCAGTGATACATACATATATATTACAATATATCTTTAAGCCTTTATTTTATTTCCTACTATCAACCAGATTAATCATAAGCACATGCCTATTCCTTAGCATTTAAAAACTATCACTAGAAAATTCCATTTTTTACTCATTCACATGACAGCTGCATAATTAAAGTGACATTCTAGATAGAAGATAAAATAATTGCGATATCCAGGACTTAGCAAATCAAACTGTTTTACTTGATAAGATAACATAACAACCATATTATTTAAGAGATTTTCTAGATAATAGACAAACTGATTGCAATATCCAAGTCTTGTCTGCATAATAAATCTTCCACTGGTCAACTGGAAAGTAGATTAGTATAGTATGTCAGTCCTTGACTGCTTTCAGATATGCCGTAGGCATCCTGCTATGGATACAGTCCAAAATGTACAATTGACAAATCTAGTTCCATCAGATGTGTCAATCAGTTTAGGGAACATTCAAAGTATGAGTCATGAAGTTGTGCCCACATAAAGTTCTGGACCATATGTGGCCCTAGTAGTTTAGTACGAAATAGAAGTTTGTAAAGCTGCTATTACACAGAAGGAAAAGAAGGGGTTTGACACAAATAACAATTATGTTTTTCCAAACCTGCTTTCTTAGGACAGTTTACCCCTTTTCAATTTATAAAGGAGTAAGAATAGGAGGCCTGAATCTATTGATAGTATTTTTTAATTTGAACTTAGTGATAGAGAAATTGCTTAGAGTTAGAATGTTGCCGGACCTGACATAGAGATGTTGTATAGAATACAATGCCCTTTTTCAGCCAAACCTACACAAAACTTTGACTTACCCTTGGTCCTCAAAACACCATTAACACATCCAAAACAGGGATAAAAAGGGACCTTGAAATTTGACACACCACAATTCTCTTCAAATTAAAACAGCCGCACAAGATATTTTAGGTGTTTTTTAATGAGGACTTTTCTCTAAAGGAGACAATACATGATGGTATGGGAGTATTGAAGGCAAGTGATTGTCATCAACAAACTTTCATTGTACCTAGCATAGACCAATAAACTTTTTATTTTATTTGTCTATTCCAGCAGTCTACAAAGCAAAATAGTTATCGCCCTCACTCATTCGATTAACCTTATACTGAGATAATTATTGTTGCATACCTAAAAACGAAAAAACATAAACCAAATGAATGGCCACTTTGCCATATTTTTTACCTGTACTTTCCTGATCCAGGGCAAGCTTATACTGACTAATAAAGAGGATGGGACAGAACATGTCTTTCATTTGACTGGAAAAGGTCAAAAGCCACTAGCTCTTGATCAGATCAAATTAGTGTGTGGAGCAAAGGCCAGGTCAGTGTTGGAGGATGGAGAGAGAGAGAGAGAGAGAGAGAGAGAGAGAGAGAGAGAGAGAGAGAGAGAGAGAGAGAGAGAGAGAGAGAGAGAGAGAGAGAGAGAGAGAGAGAGAGAGAGAGAGAGAGAGAGAGAGAGAGAGAGAGAGAGAGAGAGAGAGAGAGAGAGAGAGAGAGAGAGAGAGAGAGAGAGAGAGAGAGAGAGAAAGAGAGAGATAAAGAGAAAGAGAGAGAGAGAGAGAGAGAGAGAGAGAGAGAGAGAGAGAGAGAGAGAGAGAGAGAGAGAGAGAGAGAGAGAGAGAGAGAGAGAGAGAGAGAGAGAGAGAGAGAGAGAGAGAGAGAGAGAGAGAGAGAGAGAGAGAGAGAGAGAGAGAGAGAGAGAGAGAGAGAGAGAGAGAGAGAGAGAGAGAGAGAGAGAGAGAGAGAGAGTACATCTAATACGATAATTCAGGCTGAGAAGTGAAATCACATGAATATCAAAAGAAAAGCCATGGGATGGACAGAGAGATCAAAGAAGGAAAGTAAGAATAGAAAAAGAGGAGATGGATGCAAGTAAGGAGAAAGATAAGTAGGTCGGAGAATATGAAGATTGGCAGCTGGAAGAGAAGAGGAGGTAGACATTTTCTGAAGGTAAAGAAGATGATGGAAGATGAGATAAAATTAAGTAAAAAAAAAAACCCATAAATTTTTGTCTGCAAAATATGTATAATCTCAATCCATGATTCTTCTCCAGTTTGATGCACACAGTGAAAGTTCCAAATGTCACAAAGAAGAAGCTCACCTACAGGGTAAGGATTTTTTATCTTCGGCTGTAAAAGGCTTGGCTTGAAACAGTAGCATATTCAAGAGCTTTGTGCTTTAAGGCATGTCTCTAGCGAAATCTGCAAGAGCAACAACACATTCTAAAAGTCAGTTTCGGAACACTTAGTTCAAGAGAATTTTTTTTTGTCTTGATTGAAATAGAAGCTCTTTTAATGAAAGGGACAATTAGAATTGGTGCATCTTTTGAAATTATTTTTCATATACAAATAATCCTTGTCCTGAAATAAATTTTTTTTCACAAATAGGATGTGTCAAATTGCACCTTTATTTTCATTCTTGGTATCACCTTTAACTTCAACTTTGAAAGTCATTTCAAACACATGGAAACTGAAGAAAAAACAAGGAAGTTAAATAATTTCATTATATCCTAACCAGGTGGAGTCAGATCTGCCATTTGTGACTGGGAACCAAACAGTAACGGTCCTCCCCCAGCAGACTGGCTCTTACACCTTCGCTATCACGCCCGTGCAGAGGGGAAAGTTCAAAGGAGTCGTAGCCTTTGTTGCTGGTGAAAACCCTCACAAGTAAGATGTCCTTGTTGGAAACACAACAACATGGCATTCAACATCTTTATTAATTTCTAAGTTGTATATTATACGAAGACACCACCTGTATTGTCCTTTCTATCTTGGAACTTTTCTAAAAGCTCAAAATCTCTACATGACCACACAATGTATAGAATTTCAACAAACTCAATTTTCATATAAATAAATACAGTGTAACCTGGTTTAATTTGTTGACTTAATGTGGATTGCTATGCCAGTTTGTCTTAAGGTGTTATGTCATTTTAATCTGGTTTGTTATGCAAGTTTAGCATTTGTTGTTATGCCAATTTATTGTGGGTTATTATGCTAGCTTAACCTAAATATAGATAATAGGTGTAATATAACCCTAAGAAGGTTCAACTTTACAAATAGAAACATGGGACTCACTGCTTTCCAGAATTATTATTACAATAAAAATAAAATGTTTTTGTATGTGTGTGTGTCAGGGAGGTGGATAGCGATGGAGAAGAGCAACCTGTTGACGAGGGAAGCAAGGATTATTATGGCTACCGCATGTGGTACTCTCTGGAGGTTGATGTGAAGCCTCCAGTTCCTGAGAGGAGCCTTAATGTTGCCTGTGCATGTCAGGTAGGAAGTGCAAGGTTGTGTCTGTAGAAGCTGCAGTCAAGTTTAATCATGAAATTGTATCCTAGGCATTAAAGAAAACAGATAAAACAGCGCAAGAAATACTGAAAATTATTTCATCTTTATGACACCCATACAAAAGACTAAAAGTTTGATTGGGTATAAAATCCATAAAGTAATGATCATCATATTAATGATCAAGCTATCAAACAATCAAGATTTTAGATACATGAATAGTTACCAACTAATGTTCTTACCCAAAAATGTTAATTTGATGAATTTGCAAGTTGCAGGCATAGTAAGTATACCAGTTTTGAAGCAATTACTAGAAACAAACAGCTGCTGTCTTTTAACTTATCTTTTTGATGTGGTGCTTGGAGCTCTTGATGAACTATGAAAATGAGAGAAAATATTTCAATCCCTGACAATTAAATGTCTTCAGAAAAAGGCTGTGTTGGAGGTCATTGTGCGCAACCCGACCCCAAAACAGCTCAACTTGACAACAACCATTAAAGGTCGTGACCTCAGCGGGCCCATGATGATCACGCTGCCCCCTGGAGAGAAGGATGTGTACACCTTGACCTTTGCCCCATCACAGGTTGGAGAGACAAGAGGGAGGTAAGCACCAACTATCTCTACAGGTTTGCACTAATCTTTCTGTAAATCTCTAGATTAGTTGTTTTAGGGGTTTTCTCTTTAAAATGGGTCACTAGTTCTGAAGAAAAAATGGGCAGAATGCAAACTCCAGGTTTTTCCATGTATATATGTTTATATATAAAATACACTTAGCTCATAAGACTTGCTAACTTTTAATTTTACTGTGGGTTTCAAGTTGCCCTTGGCAATAACTTTCCTGTGTCTGAGCTAGAAAATATTGAGGATCACCTTATCAAGAATGAACTATGTTATCAATGTATTAATCAGATTAATTTTCCTCTCCCACAAGTCTTAAAGAGTTTATACATTACTTTCCATTTATACCTGTTTCCTTTGTTCAGTGTTTCATCCAAGAAATTTCATTTCAAACTGTTTCAGTCTCATCTTTTTCAATGAAGACGTTGGAGAGTTCTGGTATGATCTGCTACTAAAAGCTGAGTCACCACCTCCTACAACTCTTCCGCACATGGAGTGTGAGCTGGGAAAGTGAGTAAAAGGAGGCGATTTTTAATGATTCTATCCATTATTGCAAAACATCTGCGATCTTAAAATAAAAGAAGTAATGGATACAAAATTCAAACTTCTTGGAACCTTATAGTATGACTATAATGATATGGAAAACAAAACAAGTTAATTTACTTTTACACTTTTACTTTTTTGGTAAATGAAATTGTTAAATCTTATTGTAAATCTCATTGTAACTCTCATTTAGAAAAAGTTTTAGCACACGGTGCACTACCTGTTTTAAAAGAAGCAAGAAAAGGGAGGATTGTTTTGATTAGCTGTGTATAGCAAAAAGTGAGGATGGCATGCGTGAAGTCAGGGTTAAGGTGGGAGGAGGGAAAGAAAGAAGAGACGATAGAGTGGAGATATTTAATGAAACCAGTCATGATGCTCTCACCAGAAGTTAATAAAAAGTTTAATAGCTCTATTTAGAGTTGCAAGGCCTGATGAAAAAAATTATATTAAGCTAAAGAAATTTAGTGCAGCTCCTAACAGTTACAGATCAATACCAGCATGTGAAGTTTTGGCTATAAACATTGACCATACACATAAATAGATAAGGCAATGACATACTGAGATTCATATGTAGATCACAAAATCAAATGTAAAGACCATATTTATATTATAAGTTATATAGTAAATAAATTTAGTGAAAAGATTGAGATAGAATAAAATAATAGCGCAAAGAATGTAGGAATTAAAAAAAAAAGGGGGGGTGGGGGGCGAGAGTGTGTGTGTGTGTGTGTTCATTGAAAATATACATTTTAGAGTAATTTCTAAGTCTTTGGTTTAAAAACATTGTTTTTCCTTGCACCTTTTGGTTAGTACATTCTCTCTACTCTAGGAATTATGTATTATATCCTGCTTAAAATTTTTTGGAAGAAGTCACACATGTGGAAATGGTTGAAAAGTTTTTCTTACTGTTTGCAGATGGACACGGCAGAATATCAGCCTTAACAACCCAACAGACGAGACTCTTGAACTCATCCCAACAATCTCTAACACCAACAATTTTAGCCTGGAGCGTGACAATGAGCGGCCTCTAGTGCTACGGCCACACTGCAGTGTGGAGATTCCCTTGCGGTTCATGCCATCCAGCCTTGGAGAATCAGACCACCTGGCTAAGATTATCTTCATCAGTGAGCAGGTGGGAGATCACCCCAGTATGAAATTCTAAGATACACTCACAATCAAGAATTGTCCAACAACCTTGAACTTTTGCTTGATTTGCATGCTCCAAACCTAACAGATCCACACATTTAATCAATAAAACAAGCAAAAGGAAAGACCTGGGCTGAATGGTGCTGACATTAAAATAATTCTAAACTTTCCTGCAAGCCATGATGTCAAAGAGGACAAAAGTAATTGAATAAATAGGAAGAAAAAGCCATAAACTCATCTCACTTTAACAATACTTAGTTTCAATATTTTATACGATCTACAGTTCCAAAATCACTCAAATACAAGAGTGTCCCAAATGTACTGAAAAGAATTCATGATTCTGGGCTGAATTACTGTTATTTTTTTGTAAAAGAAATTCATAACTTGATGTAAGATTTGCAGCGTGTAGCCGTTGTTGTTCTTACATTGTTGAGAGTCACATGAGGTACTGCCTATTGAGTATTCATTGAATTTTTCAAATACAAAAATTGAACAAAAATTTAAGAGGTTTTGAGGCTACGCTGAAGACAGTCTTTAGCAAAATCACAGTTGATTAGCAATAGGTGAAGCAAAAACTTTAAAGTTTTGTTTTGTTCAGCCCATAGTTGCATTTATTTTGAATGCATATCACTGTGTGAAAAATCTACTGCCAGTTCCACAGTTATTTTTGTTTCTCGAGCACTTAACAATTTTCTCCCATCGATGTCTTACATTCACCAGCCTACCACCTGTTTTTTAATTTTTGTTTAAGTTTTATTGTTTCTGTGGACACTTCAAATCATTTTTGTAAAAAAAAACATAAAAAATAAACAACTGTCCATTTTAATTGCACCACAATATTCCAATGTCTTATGGAAAAAGTTTGGCTTATCAAAGAAAAACAAATAATGTTTCAAATGATGGATGACGTACTAAATACAGAATATTTTTCTTGATGATTGAGACTACTTCATCCCTTTTCCAGCTTGGGGAATGGGTGTTTGTGGCCTCTGGGACAGGTCTAGTGCCAAGACCTCAAGCTCCAGTCAGCACTTACACTGCAGCAGGTTCAAACACCACACTGATCATCCCCTTCAGAAACCCGACAGATGTACCGGTGCTAGCTGACATTATTCTAACAGGTTAGTGGAAAGTACTCTCAGAATGGCACAATATATCTTTGTTCCAGCACTTTTTGAAAGTGAAAGAGAATCTGAGGAAAAAAAAAGAATGACAACCAGACCTTATGTGTGTGTATGTATATATAAATAATATAAAAGTATATATAAACCACGGAATAAAGTAACGCATTTTCTTTTCTGTCTCATTCCTTCCACCTCAGACACAGAGACTGGCCCTGGACACTATACTCCTGACCTAAAAGAATCACCCTTCAAACTTCTCCTCAAGCATGACTCTGGACTACGGGTTGGACCAAAGTCCACTCTTGAAATCCCTATAAGCTTTGCTCCGAGCCAAATGGTCAACTATCAAGCATTCTGTACAGTGGTCATACGCCGAGAGGATGGTCAACAGTGGCCTTATGTTCCCCAAGATGCTCTAGGGTAAGTATGTCTGTGCTGTTATTAATATCTATGGTAACCTTCTTGGCAGTATTTCAGTTGATAGCACTAGGCAGAGATTCATGCTAAGATAAGTTTAACATAAAGAATATAATGAAACTGAAGAGTTGCAATTATTTGAAATGTGACTCTATACTTGTTTAGTGTTGAAAAGACACACATTTTAGATGAGGTGTTTCAGGCTGAACAGCATAATATTACAGTCATGTAAATGGGCAGAATTCAACAGATACAAATGGTCAATAAAAAGTATCCATGCAATAACATACTTTGTATTCAGAAAAAAAGTACATTCAGATAATGTTAAATATCCCTTAATCTTGACCACATGTCACATTGTCTTGATTGTTGCAATGTTTTTATGAGAAGTTCTAACTTTGAATGTCCTTTTATGGTTCCTGCCTTTGGAAAAGCATGTGAAACAAAAATGAGATACAAAAAATTCACTTTATCTGAATGTTTCAAACATTAAATTTTCTCAAGTTTATTCCTTTCCTTGTCAATTCTCCTTTGCATGCTTCTTCTTAGCTATTTCTCCCTTTCATACTTTCTCTTTGCCATTTCTGTTCTATAGACTATTCTTCTCTCATCAAATCTCCCCTATAAACCTCTTGCATCCCTGGTTCTTCTCTGTGTAACCTCTTTCCAACCATTGTTCCCAGGAGGTCACTATCTTCAAGTTATTCAAATTATTCCGTGTTTTTCTGCCAGCCATAAGTTGTCTGCCCACACCACTGGCCTCCCCGAGATCCGATGGCTGTTCCCCGTGCACGGTGTTCCAGAGTCTGCCCCTATGAAGGACTCGCAGCCTGCAGGCATTGTGTGTCAGGCGCGTGACCTTGTGGAGCAAAGGCTAGAAGTTACTCTGGCAGGTGTTGCACCTGGCTCTAATGGGGTTAGCTCCCTTGCCACCAGAGCCAAGACACCGAAAGATGCAAAGCCAAACATTCCAGAGGGTGTTGTTGTTGGCAACAGTAAGCCTGCTCTTCGACTTAAGGGCTAGCTAAGCTCTGATTATATTTGTTAGTGAAATAGGTCCAGTGAAGACTATGGTGCTTAGCAAATAGCTTTGTGCTTGGATAGGTGACTAAGCCAAAGCTTTCCAGTTATGGTAGGTGAACAAGTCCTAGTTAGGCTGCAGTGACAGCTGTTAGTCTTAGCTAAATTGTGAAAATATCCAAAAGGCCAAATAAACGCCTGATTACATTGCACTGAAATTTAAATGAGCCAGGCTTCAGTTGGAGATAAATAGGTTTGAATTTGCCTGCAGTGAAAGAAGAATAATGATTACCCAGCCAAAGAATGCACAATTGGGGAATAATTCCTAAATAACATCAAAGTAATCTAGAATGTGTCCCATCTAGGCATAGGATAACTATGAATCAAGTTTTGCCTTGTCTGTCGTTAAGCACTGACCATTGATCCAGTTCCATATTATGGCATGGGAGATCTAAACAAGGCTAATAATGAGGAATTCTTTTCAATCTACCAGTGCAAACATAACTTAGTGTAAGCAGTAAATGGAATGTGGTGAGATGTTGAAATACTCAGCAAATAAATAATTGTGTTGGGCTGTGCAAGTAAAAAGAAAAAAAGGAAATGAAGCGTATTGTATATTGAAGTACTGAGCAAAAAGTATATGAAATTGGGCTATGAAAGTATCAAGTAGAAATAAATGTAGTGTAAAATGCACTGAGCTCTGAAAGTACCAAATAAAGAAATAATGGTCTCATAAAGTATTAAGAAGAGAGGCCAAAAAGTGCATCAGGCTGTAAAAGAACTGAGTAGAGAATGAAACATACTGAGCTCATAAAGTACTAAATAGAGAGAAAAGAAAGTGTACTGGGCTATGAAAGTTCAAAGTGGAGAGGCCATAGACTGTTTTAGATTGTGAAAGTACTAAGAGAGATGCATGGAGTGTATTACCTGTGACATACCAAATAGAGAGTGAAAGTATCAAGCAAAAAGCATTCAAAATGTGTTGCTGTCTAAAAGTACTAAATAGAGAGTGCATTTATAGTGTATCGGGCTGAGAAAGTTGAGAGTGTACGAATTTTTATGTGCTCTTAAAGAATGAAATTAAGAGAAGATGAGGTTGTATTGGGCTGTGGAAGCATTAGAAGAGAGTATTTGAAATGTGTTGAAGAGTAAAAAGGCTAGGGGATTTCTTTTTATACCATTGACATAAATTAATATTCAAACATCTTGGAACATTTTAAACTTTTTTAGTCTTTGCTATTGTACCATAATAAATTGTTGACAAGTCAAAAAGTCTCTGACTTAATCATAACTGTCTTTTGAAACGGGTATAGCATTCCATTTGGAAAAAAATGGGTACTAAAAAGTTTGCTTTTGCTGCTTTCTTCATTTGCTCTTACTGATTTGAACTGCTTCATTTCTGGATTCTTCAATTGTGGTTTTTATTTTTCTCGAATTGTTTAGATTTTTTCCTATTAATGTTGTGTTTAAAGATTTTGTTAACATAATTATGAAAGGAAAAAAACAACAACTTGATCTTATAAGTTTTGAAAGCTTTTCCCCAACACCTTCATGGCCTTACAGTGTATATCATATTAATGTACCAAGATTTTTATTCAGACAAAGTATAGATATTTATAAGTAAAGGAAGCATACAATTTAATAACTAACAATTTTTTAAACATTCTATGCCAAAGTTTGAATCAAACTTACATTTATTGAGTTAATCGAATGACAACCCACAATATTTATTCCCATCTCATCTTAAGCATTCTCTTTTTTTTTTTTATGTTCTAAAACATATCTAGTTGAGATGCAGAATGTACAATTCAAGTTATATTCCCATCTCATCTTAAGCATTCTCTTTTTTTTTATGTTCTAAAACATATCTAGTTGAGATGCAGAATGTACAACTCAAGTTATATTCCTATCTCATCTTAAGCATTCTCTTTTTTTTTTTATGTTCTAAAACATATCTAGTTGAGATGCGGAATGTACAATTCAAGTTATATTCACATGGATGTTTTTGTTCTAAACCATATCTATTTGAGATGCAGAATGTACAATTCAAGTTATATTCACATGGATGTTTTTGTTCTAAAACATATCTAGTTGAGATGCAGAATGTACAATTCAAGTTATATTCCTATCTCATCGTAAGCATTCTCTTTTTTTTTGTTTGTTCTAAAACATATCTAGTTGAGATGCAGAATGTACAATTCAAGTTATATTCCCATCTCATCTTAAGCATTCTCTTTTTTTTTTATGTTCTAAAACATATCTAGTTGATATGCAGAATGTACAACTCAAGTTATATTCACATGGATGTTATAAGGAATATGAGCTGATTTTATCCTCTTCTGCTCAATTTCATTCGCTATAAAATAACACTACTAAAAATATGAACTGACACATAAAAACTCTTTGCAGCGAGATTTATTTGCACCTTTCATCTTTTCAACAATTTTAATCTTCT
>JAWDGP010003257.1:0-12900 GCA_033675545.1 Elysia crispata | reverse complement strand
GAGCTGTCGTGCTGTAGGAGGGCAGGAGTTTCGGTGCGACATTTATTTAGTTATTCCGTCTCTGGAGCTGTCGTGCTGTAGGAGGGCAGGAGTTTCGGTGCCACATTTATTGAATCATTCCGTCTCTGGAGCTGTCGTTCTGTAGGAGGGCAGGAGTTTCGGTGCCACATTTATTGAGTTATCTCCGTCTTCCTAAGCTGTCGTGCTGTAGGAGGGCAGGAGTTTCGCTGCCACATTTATTGAATTATTTCGTCTCTGGAGCTGTCGTGCTGTAGGAGGGCAGGAGTTTCGGTGCCACATTTATTGAGTTATTCCGTCTCTGGAGCTGTCGTGCTGTAGGAGGGCATGAGTTTCGGTGCTACATTTATTGAATCATTCCATCTCTGGAGCTGTCGTGCTGTAGGAGGGCAGGAGTTTCGGTGCCACATTTATTGAGTTATTCCGTCTCTGGAGCTGTCGTGCTGTAGGAGGGCAGGAGTTTCGTCGCTACATTTATTGAGTTATTCCGTCTCTGGAGCTGTCGTGCTGTAGGAGGGCAGGAGTTTCGGTGCCACATTTATTGAGTTATTCCTGTCTCTGGAGCTGTCGTGCTGTAGGAGGGCATGAGTTTCGGTGCCACATTTATTGAGTCATTCCGTCTCTGGAGCTGTCGTGCTGTAGGAGGGCAGGAGTTTCCGGTGCCACATTTATTGAGTTATTCCGTCTCTGGAGCTGTCGTGCTGTAGGAGGGCAGGAGTTTCCGTCGCTACATTTTATTGAGTTATTCCGTCTCTGGAGCTGTCGTGCTGTAGGAGGGCAGGAGTTTCGGTGCCACATTTATTGAATCATTCCGTCTCTGGAGCTGTCGTGCTGTAAGGAGGGCAGGAGTTTCGGTGCTACATTTATTGAGTTATTCCGTATCTGGAGCTGTCGTGCTGTAGGAGGGCAGGAGTTTCGGTGCCACATTTATTGAGTTATTCCGTCTCTGGAGCTGTCGTGCTGTAGGAGGGCAGGAGTTTCAGTCGCTCACATTTATTGAATCATTCCTGTCTCTGGAGCTGTCGTGCTGTAGGAGGGCAGGAGTTTCGGTGCCACATTTATTGAATCATTCCATCTCTGCAGAGCTGTCGTGCTGTAGGAGGGCAGGAGTTTCGGTGCCACATTTATTGAGTTATTTCGTCTCTGGAGCTGTCGTGCTGTAGGAGGGCAGTGAGCTCTTTCGGTGCCACATTTATTGAGTTATTCCGTCTCTGGAGCTGTCGTGCTGTAGGAGGGCAGGAATTTCGGTGCCACATTTATTGAGTTATTCCGTCTCTGGAGCTGTCGTGCTGTAGGAGGGCAGGAGTTTCGGTGCCACATTTATTGAATCATTCCATCTCTGGAGCTGTCGTGCTGTAGGAGGGCATGAGTTTCGGTGCCACATTTATTGAATCATTCCATCTCTGGAGCTGTCGTGCTGTAGGAGGGCAGGAGTTTCGGTGCCACATTTATTGAGTTATTTCGTCTCTGGAGCTGTCGTGCTGTAGGAGGGCAGGAGTTTCGGTGCCACATTTATTGAATCATTCCGTCTCTGGAGCTGTCGTGCTGTAGGAGGGCAGGAGTTTCGGTGCCACATTTATTGAATCATTCCGTCTCTGGAGCTGTCGTGCTGTAGGAGGGCAGGAGTTTCGGTGCCACATTTATTGAATCATTCCATCTCTGGAGCTGTCGTGCTGTAGGAGGGCAGGAGTTTCGGTGCCACATTTATTGAGTTATTCCGTCTCTGGAGCTGTCGTGCTGTAGGAGGGGAGCAATGACTGCCAGGGAGACTAGGAGGATGCTCAACCGCTGGTTCAAATCACTTGTGTCAAGGGGGATAAATCAGCTTTAACTGAATTAGCTCTGGTCCGATGGAGAGGTGGAGGAGGGAGGTAGCGAGGGGAAGATGTGAGGTGGGGGATCACAACTCTAAAAAGCTCTTATCACCATGATAATGTCACGCTCTACAAAACTCTTCAGCACTAAACGATTTTTTACAGTGAAGTGGAAAGAGTTAATTGTCTCCCTTATAAATTTTGTTAAGGATAAAATTCAAAAAAGAAGGACAATAGAGATTTCAATATAAGCATGGTATTTATCTATTTAAGTAAAGTAGCAATGAAATTTTCAACTGGCTCTTCCTTAACGCAAATTTTGTGGAGCCATTTCCGCCAACGCCCACACGCGAAGGGAAAAGTAATATCCGTTTCGTAACATTGAACTCCCTCACTGAAACCCAGTATTTCTTATGGATTTACCTTTTACACAACCTTCAGACCTTGTCATTGGGGAATACCCGAAAAAGGGAATGGCTCTTTCCGAGAAAGTGATGGCGAAAGTTGAAATAAAATAGGTCCTGAGTTAGCAGGCTTTTAATTGACAGGTCAGCTATTTGGAGATTCTGTTCGTCTTTTCGACTCCTCCTATCAGATCACAGGGATGTTACATGCGTTACCGAGGAGACCGTCGTTTGCGTCATCTGATGGAAAAGATAATGTCAACGATTAGTTATTTAAAATCTTTAGTGACGCAAAAACTGTTTTTTTCCCTGTAAAATCTCGTATACATATATCTATTTCTGTTTAGTTTTGGTGGCTGGAAATAAAACGCGAGCCCCAAAGTTTGTAGAAATTAGGCACCGATTGTTGCTGTAGCCTTGTCTTGGGACCTTACCTTTCTGGCTCTGTCTTGTTTGGTGCGGTCCCCCTTACAAGTTGGATTGATTTGAAATAGTAGTAAAGTATATATTGTTGAGGGGAGTATCAACAAGTTCAACAAAATACTGCATCATTCTGTATGACTCTCTTCGGGATATCTCACACTTCGCAATTTTCGCCTTTTTTGTGTGTGTGTGTGTGTGTTGTTTTTGTTGTTTTGGTTTGAGGTGGGGTTTTTTCTTACATTAGGCGAGATTGTTCCATACCCTTATTTGTCCACGTTGTCTTACACATCAGGCTCATGTACGGAGGGAGGCTGAACATGGCTTGCCTTATGCTCTGGTTTTGTTTTGTTCCCAGCATAATGTGTCGCCACAACCAATGGCTTTTCGCCAAGTTAAGACCCAAGGTCTTTTAGCCTCAGTTACTAATTTATCCACTATCGATACACTGAAACTATGATCCGTGTACACTTTAGTACAGTGGCTAGTCGTCTTCTTGCCCTTTGATCTTTTTATTTTATTTTACTTTCTAAAGGTGAGTGAGGAAGGATTTCTGGATTTTGACTGAAAGTTCATATTTTTGCTCCGATACAACACCTGTTTATTTTGGATTTCAGTTTAATGAAATTTTATTTATTTTTTATACATGCAAACCGGTTTTTTTTTTTTTTTTGTTTTTTTTTTTTGAGTAAATTGTATCGGTGATGTTAGAAGAAAGCGAGCAGTAAGAGCGCTGGAAAACAATAACGTTTCATTCGAGTTTTCTAATTTGGATGATGGAGGTAAAAGATTTGATAGACTGACGGTTTAAGCTTTTGCCAGTGAAAATATTTCTCGTACAAATTTATTATCTATATAACAAAGATGGAAAGTACAATTTCCTTTATTTATTTATTAAGCATCACAATGCTCGTAGAAATGCACTTTTAGCTCCATCTTGCCCGCTAAAGTACTAAGTTCTCTGTGAAATATTAGAAACTTAAAAAAAATTAAACTGTGAAGTGGGAGACCAGAGACTAAAAACTCACTTTTAATTAAAGCCAGATAATGGGTTTTTTTTCCTCTGACACTGTGTCAATATCTCAAAATATCTGCTAGGGATGTTGTTAACTTGTCTGTCAGGTGGCCCGTTACTCAGCTTAAAGTGCAAGTTGGCCATCCTCCCTGTAATCCCCTCTAGCTCTAACTGGCGTTAACTGAGAGAATATACCAGACAGGCTCTGCTTCCCTTCCCCTCCCATGGGAGAGCTTCAGTTTCCCAGGTCCGTCGCCTCAGATGCTGTCTCATGGTGATGGTTCTGTTGTTGGTGATGTTTCAGCTTGTAGAGTTCAGTTAACACGAGTTTGAGGGTTTCTTTTTATTTCATCAGAATATACTCAAGGAAGGAGAAAGAGAGAGAGAGAGAGAGAGAGAGAGAGAGAGAGACAGAGAGACAGAGAGACAGAGAGACAGAGAAATTTATGAAGTGCTCTAGCTGCATATCATGTTGTCACTCAAAAAATGTTTCAGCCTGTAAATTTCAACAAATTTGAGTTTGAGAGTTCTTTTTTATTTCTTCAGAATAATTATACTCTGCGAAGGAGAAGAGAGCGAGAGAGAGAGAGAGAGAGAGAGAGAGAGAGAGAGAGAGAGAGAGAGAGTTATAAGGTGAACTAGCGGTAAATTATATCGTCACTCTGGCAAATATCTGAGTGATCACATCATCTGTAGAAATGATATAAACCAATGAGTCTGTGAAAGGTTATAATTGCTTCGCTGGTTGATTAATTGGTTCACTTTTTTATTAAATAATTAATTTGGGAGAAAATTAATTCATTAGTTGATCGATCCATTGTTAGAATTTTGCTTGGAGGGCCAGGTGGTTGATTACTTAATTGCTGTAATGGTTGATGAATTGATTTATAAATTGATCGACCTATCAGTTGTATAATTAAAATTTTAATGTCAGTAGTAACATATAATCTAAAAGATGGTCTTAGGGGTTCAGTCACAGTTACATTGTACTTCATCGTTCATCAAGTCATTTTTCAACTTTCATTTGCATCATTCCTCGATCACTTTGAATGTTATTATAAACAGGTTAACGGGTATTTTAATCGTTTTGCCTTTTTTTCCCTAACCATTGAAAGTATATGTAAAACACAAAGACATAAACACAACTGACTTGAAGTTACAAAAATCTGGAGTTAAGGATTTCAGTACCTATCAGCAATGCCTAATCTAAATCAAAAATGCACTGTAACGATATTTCCCGTTTTGGAATCTTTCAGAAAACTTTTTGAAAATGTTATTGTAAAAATTAGGTATAAAAACATTTAACTTCTTCATTTTTTGTTTTGTTTGGGACGCTGAGTGATAAAATAAAATACCATTATTATTTTCAAAGACTGATTTATGGATTACTGTAAGCTTGGTATGTGTGTCATGTCAAATAACTATGACTTACTGAATGTTCGTTTATTTGTTTTCTTATATCTGATAGAGAAGTTGATTTAGATTCCACAAGACAAAAATCTTGATTCTCAGAATCTGTCAGGGTATAGATATAGATTTAGGCATCAATACGAAACAAAAATGTCATGGACAGCTCCTCGAATACGAAATACATTTGATTTTGTATATACAAAAATTTTAACGGTTTCATAAAAAGACAAAAGAGTCGGTCAATACTCGATTCTATAATCAAGCAATAGATCCGGTTTGCACTCTACTCTACTGTATAGAATCAAATGCGACCAAGGTTCGATCTCATAGTCTAGCATTAGATCCGGACAGCGGTCGATCCATAGTCTTACACTAGATAAGGCCAGTTTCGTTTTCACAGTCTTACACTACATTAGGCCAATTTCGTTTCCATAGTCTTACACAAGATAAGGCCAATTTTCGATCCCCTAGTCTTACACTAGATAAGGCCAGTTTCGTTTCCATAGTCTTACACAAGATAAGGCCAGTTTCGTTTCCATAGTCTTACACTAGATAAGGCCAGTTTCGTTTCCATAGTCTTACACTAGATAAGGCCAGTTTCGTTTCCATAGTCTTACACAAGATAAGGCCAGTTTCGTTTCCATAGTCTTACACAAGATAAGGCCAGTTTCGTTTCCATAGTCTTACACAAGATAAGGCCAGTTTCGTTTCCATAGTCTTATAAAACATCCGGTCAGTACTCGATGCCATTCAGTTTATATTCAAAGTAATTATTGTCTTGGATGTAAGTAACGCAAGAGCTTGGCATATTTTTCTCCCAAGGTTCATTGTTTAAAACAGTTGATTTAGATTGATCAACATTTCTGTAAAATCGCCAAGGGACCCAGTTTGGTTTACAGTAAAAATGTGAGAAAGTGGACTTCCAGACAATTTTTATTGTCACCTTTAGAATAGATGGCCGATTCTACTCAAGTCATGAATCATTCAATGTAGACGGAGATTCAAAGTTATCCCCAAGGCTTGTGCTGAATACTTCATAGTCATGGTCGGATTCAATAGGAAAGCAAGTTCGTTAAGTGATAGTAGACAGGGCTTTTATAAGTTCATTAATCTTTAACCGGCTGCGGTTATGTAGTTTAATGCTCCAGCGAGCAATCAAGCGGTTTATGTCCGCATTGGATTGAGCGACTTGCGAACCATAACGGATAAAGTATTGTTATAACGCCTGAAGTTTCGAAATCCCGTCTTTGAATTTCTTTAGGATTTTTAATATTGATGTTGATTTGAGCTTGTAATAATAAATTTTTAGGTCATCCATTATGTTAAGAACAAATTCTTCCTTCTGTCTATTAAAGGATAAACAGAATTGATTCTAATTTTTTTATATTTAACTGGCGATTGCAAAGTGAAACTAGATCTATGTAAGAAGACTACTAGAAAGTTGTCAAATTTTAGTTCGTTTGAAATGATTTTGTCTGGGAGTTTGTTTATGTGTAAATATTACAATTATTTAGTTTAATGACTTCAAAAGGACTTTATCATGCTCGAAATCTTACCTTTAGAAAATATTCTCAACTATAATAATAGAAGACAAATTCTGTAAATTTCCGATCTAAAGATCCTTATAAATGGTCCAAACTCTTCAGATATAAATTTAAAAAAGCGGCTGTGAAGTTCATCACCACAGCGCAGCTATGAGTATTCTGCGGTCGTACTCAAACATCCTTAGAGAATGTGTTTGGAAGGACCATAGAATAGATGGGGAAAGTGCACAATACCCTTTTTTCCAGTATGAGTGCATTATTTTCCTCTTCCAGTGTGCAAGCGTTAGAAATAGAAAGTAGTTTTATGCATAGTTTTATCTTTTCCTTGTTTACACAATTGCAATAACACAATAAAGCAAATCAAAGAAATAGTCAGTATTGTAAATTTTGGGGAAAAAATTTTAAAATTATCCAAGGATACCTTTTGATTTCAAGGTTAAGAGACTTCCATTAAAAGACAGAAGGCAGAAAAATAGAGGATTCTGTTGTTTTAACCAAAGCAATGATAACTGTATCAAGGCTCTAGCGTCTGGTGTTAGTGTTAGTGAGAGCAGGGTTACAGCTATTTAAAGGGTTAGAGTTTTGTATAGTGTTATTATGGGCAAGGTTACAGCTATTTAAAGGGTTATTGAGTCTGACATATAGTGTTTGTGAGGGCAAGGTTACAGCTATTTCAAGGGTTATTGAGTCTGATATATAGTGTTTGTGAGGGCAAGGTTACAGTTATTTCAAGGGTTATTGAGTCTGATATATAGTGTTTGTGAGGGCAAGGTTACAGCTATTTCAAGGGTTATTGAGTCTGATATATAGTGTTTGTGAGGGCAAGGTTACAGCTATTTCAAGGGTTATTGAGTCTGATATATAGTGTTTGTGAGGGCAAGGTTACAGCTATTTCAAGGGTTATTGTGTCTGATATATAGTGTTTGTGAGGGCAAGGTTACAGTTATTTCAAGACTCCAGAGTTGATAAAAAAAAATTATAGCGTCAGCGTGGGTAGGTTCTGTTTGGTGCTCTGAACAGCCCAAAAGTCAACATTCACAGGTCCTCGCACTGGAAGCTGTCAGGTGATTCCCCGTCGGGTGCGACTGTCCTTGGACAAGACAGCCACATCTCTAGAGGTCCTTGCTATGATGTATCGGTCTGGCTTAGTCTTTGGGGTCATCTTAAGTCTTAATGCCCATTTGTAACATTATTTGCGAAGGCTAATGGCTTTCTGTCAAGCTTGTTTTTGCGAGCCTCTGTTGGTTTTTGCGAAACAGTATTACTCTTGCGATAACTACATAACAAGATAAGACAACTCGTGGAGATGTTAACAAGAAAGAGGAAAAAGAAGAAGGTTTACTGTGATGAAGCGGAGGGAATTGCCGCTGGTTTAATAATGGAATGGAATATAAAATTTGGGAAATGGTCAAACGCGATTACATGCGAGCACGGGTGGACGCTTGGGTCGGAGAGATGGGGTGGGAGAGCTAGAGGGAGAGAAGGGATCCGACCCATCTCTCATATAAACCAAATCTCTCTAGATGGCTGGTTATTCTCAGAGGGCGCCCAGTGCTCGACTTTAATAGCTAGTTTGTGGAAGAGAGAGAAAAGTCTTAATGTGACTTCTTCTTCAGAAGGTTTAGTTACTAGTTCTAAACATCTGTCGCTCTCAGTCCTAAAATAAAGGAAATCGACTAATTCTATACCTTCCCAATCTGTTTTTATCTCTTTTTAGAATTATAAAAAGGTGTGAATTTTCGCATTAAAAGAAAAAAAGTGCATGGCCTTGCGGGAATTCTTAGTCGCGCAGTTATTTCAATTCATATGAAAATGAATGCTTAAAAACAAATCTGTAACACGTTTGGATTTTATAAATTTAGTAAACTATTCTCGTAACAAACCTGTCCTAAGTGAGCAGGAAACTGTTCAGCGCTGTGGAACAATGGTCTTCTCATCGGGCGTCAGTCGGTATAAAATTAGCGGCGATTCAACCGAGATAAGGCCTGAACCTTCGTCACAGCATGGTTAGAACCAGCCGTAACTGCAAGTTTTTTTTCCTTCTTAACTGTTGATAAAATCTACGCCCTATTGATCTTGTTGTTTTCCCGCATCGCTTTGGAATGCGCATTGATCCTTGGATTAAGTTGTTTGTTGCAATGCTGATTCGAGATCTAATACTCCAAGCTACGTCCTTAAAACAGGACAGAACAGATCCCATGATTCTCAGTCCTCAAGTCACACGACTCATGCTTTCACCGATGGCTAGGAAACATAGATGAGCTGTAAGAGATGAACCGAAATAAAATTATTGATATTGTTAAGTCCACAGAGGAAATACCTCTTTGGGTTCAAAAACGATAGTCCTAGAAAAGTATTGTTTGCCGTTAGGATAAGAAGTTAGGTCTTTTTTTTTCGTTGTTGTTGTTGTTTTTGGTTTGTTTGTTGTTATTTTTTTTTTTCATATTCATCAATGGTTGATCCTACTGGACTATCAGTAATTTAAAAAAATACCGTAAATGCCGGAAGCAGAACTAAAAAAACGATAACTCTTTTAACACATGATTGCAGTTACTGGCCCAAAGCTTAGTTACTGCTGCAAAAACACTGCCAATAATCAGCGGTCTGCCACAAAAAGCCATTTAATTTTAAACGTTCTTGTTATTGCTTTCGGATCTCTCGTAACTCTAGAAGGTCAGTGCTCTTTGTTAATGATATGATTCTAATATTTTTAAAACAAACATGCTATTTCTCGTCCTGTCGATGTTTGTTCCACCAGTCATCTTGACCTGCGAGTTACCACTAAAGATAGATCCTGAGAGTTTAGCATGTTGGCTTCGTACAGGTGTTATTGGCTGCGGGCTAGATCTCTCGCAATAAACACGCATACACCACTTCGTACAGGTGTTATTGGCTGCGGGCTAGATCTCTCGCAATCAACACGCATACACCCCTTTGTACAGGTGTTATTGGTTGCAGGCTTGATCTCTCGCAATAAACACGCATACACCACTTCGTACAGGTGTTATTGGCTGCGGGCTAGATCTCTCGCAATCAACAGGCATACATCACTTTGTACAGGTGTTATTGGCTGCGGGCTAGATCTCTCGCAATAAACACGCATACACCACTTTGTACAGGTGTTATTGGCTGCGGGCTAGATCTCTCGCAATAAACACGCATACATCACTTTGTACAGGTGTTATTGGCTGCGGGCTAGATCTCTCGCAATCAACACGCATACACCACTTCGTACAGGTGTTATTGGCTGCGGGCTAGATCTCTCGCAATAAACACGCATACACCACTTTGTACAGGTGTTATTGGCTGCGGGCTAGATCTCTCGCAATAAACACGCATACATCACTTTGTACAGGTGTTATTGGCTGCGGGCTAGATCTCTCGCAATCAACACGCATACACCACTTCGTACAGGTGTTATTGGCTGCGGGCTAGATCTCTCGCAATCAACACGCATACACCACTTCGTACAGGTGTTATTGGCTGCGGGCTAGATCTCTCGCAATAAACACGCATACACCACTTTGTACAGGTGTTATTGGCTGCGGGCTAGATCTCTCGCAATCAACACGCATACACCACTTCGTACAGGTGTTATTGGCTGCGGGCTAGATCTCTCGCAATCAACACGCATACACCACTTTGTACAGGTGCTATTGGCTGCGGGCTACATCTCTTCAATAAAGACGCATACACCACTTTGTACAGGTGTTATTGGCTGCGGGCTACATCTCTCGCAATAAACACGCATACACCACTTTGTACAGTGCTATTGGCTGCGGGCTAGATCTCTCCAATAAACACGCATACACCACTTTGTACAGGTGTTATTGGCTGCGGGCTAGATCTCTCGCAATAAACACGCATACACCACTTTGTACAGGTGTTATTGGCTGCGGGCTAGATCTCTCGCAATCAACACGCATACACCACTTGTCTCGGGTTCGAATCCCGCATGCTCTGAGTCTGAAGTCTGAATCTTTCCTTTCCAATCATAATCCCGACACACGTTTAGGTCAAAAATAAATATTCCAAAGATGGGAACAGAGTATAAGAAATAATCGATAAATTGATTGTTAATGCTTTGTCCATAGCCTGAAGGAAGCTCTAGGCTTGCGTGAGAATTAATCTTTCTTCACTGAAGCAAACATCTCCTAGCCTATACCAGTGCAGGGTGAAATCTCATTCAGCAAACTGAACTTACACGCTCCATCTGCAGCTTAATAGAGCCAGCCGGAGGTCAACTAGAGTCGATGCTTCGCTAAGGAGATCTTTGGCTGACATTATGCAAGGCCCAGGTTCAATCCTGGCTGGTTACTCTAGATCTAACTGTTTGATCAAACTCAATAGCACTAATCTCGGCTTCGTGGAAAGCCGCCATCTTTGTATAAGTTTTCTCTCACGTAAAATGGACATAAAACCTAATGACAGGACACACAGCTACGGCTCCTCTTCGCACATCAAAAGTAATTTTGGTTCCTGTGTTAAAGAGCATTTCATTAAATGTTATGTGACTTATAGAACCCATATATGAAAGCACGTGAGACAGACATTTGTAAAAGATTCTGAGAGAGATTAGAAAGACAGACTGATTTACTTGTTAGAAAAATTAGAAAAAAAGTTGCTCTTTATGGCAGTCATCTGTTGCCGCTCGAATTCAGTAATAAATTCAAAATTTGTTGCGGATTAGATGGAATCTAGCCTCAGCCCAAATGTTTTCAGTTTCCTTAAAACCATCGGTAATATCAGACTTTTTTTTTCACAATAGAAAAGCAACGATCTCTGTTTGATCTTCATTTCTCGATCAGGAATGAAAAAGATCACCGTAACATGGAACTAACGATCAGCCGAAGGAGCGATTGGAATCAAAACAGAAGCGATTGCGTGATAAATCGATCGAATATTTCGGGAAAAAGAGTATTAAGTGAGAATCTTCGTATGAAAGACTGGGTAAACAGGAAGAAGTTAATGTGTAGCTGTTTAAGTATGAAAGACTGGGTAAACAGGAAGAAGTTAATGTGTAGCTGTTTAAGTATGAAAGACTGGGTAAACAGGAAGAAGTTAATGTGTAGCTGTTTAAGTATGAAAGACTGGGTAAACAGGAAGGAGTTAATGTGTAGCTGTTCAAGTATGAAAGACTGGGTAAACAGGAAGAAGTTAATGATTATCTGTTTAAGTATGAAAGACTGGGTAAACAGAAAGGAGTTAATGTGTAGCTGTTTAAGTATGAAAGATTGGGTAAACATGAAAAAGGTAATTTCTAGCTATTAAAGTATGAAAGATTGGATAAACAGAAAAGAGATAATGTGTAGCTGTTTAAAATGAAAGACTGGTTAAAGAGGAAGAAGTTAATGTGTAGCTAAGTATGAAAGACTGGGTAAACAGAAAAAAGGTATTGTGTAGCTGTTTAAGTATGAAAGACTGGGTAAACAGAAAAAAGGTAATGTGTAGCTGTTTAAGTATGAAAGATTGGGTAAACAGAAAAAGGTAATGTGTAGCTGTTTAAGTATGAAAGATTGGGTAAACAGAAAAAAGGTATTGTTTAGCTGTTTAAGTATGAAAGACTGGGTAAACAGAAAAAAGGTAATGTGTAGCTGTTTAAGTATGAAAGACTGGTTAAAGAGGAAGAAGTTAATGTGTAGCTAAGTATGAAAGACTGGGTAAACAGAAAAAAAGGTAATGTGTAGCTGTTTAAGTATGAAAGATTGGGTAAACAGAAAAAGGTAATGTGTAGCTGTTTAAGTATGAAAGATTGGGTAAACAGAAAAAAGGTAATGTGTAGCTGTTTTAGTATGAAAGACTGGGTAAAGAGGAAGAAGTTAGTGTGTAGCTGTTCTAGTATGAAAGATTGGGTAAACAGAAAAAAGGTAATGTGTAGCAGTTTAAGTATGAAAGATTGGGTACACAGAAAAAAGGTAATGTGTAGCTGTTTAAGTATGAAAGACTGGGTAAAGAGGAAGAAGTTAGTGTGTAGCTGTTTTAGTATGAAAGACTGGGTAAACAGAAAAAAGGTAATGTGTAGCTGTTTAAGTATGAAAGATTGGGTACACAGAAAAAAGGTAATGTGTAGCTGTTTAAGTATGAAAGACTGGGTAAAGAGGAAGAAGTTAGTGTGTAGCTGTTTCAGTATGAAAGATTGGGTACACAGAAAAAAGGTAATGTGTAGCTGTTTAAGTATGAAAGACTGGGTAAACAGAAAAAAGGTAATGTGTAGCTGTTTAAGTATGAAAGACTGTGTAAATAGGAAGAAGTTAGCGTGTAGCTGTTTCAGTATG
>JAWDGP010003256.1:212500-280583 GCA_033675545.1 Elysia crispata | reverse complement strand
TGTCACTACTACTACTACCACTACTTTGGCAACTACTACTAATACTACTACTAATACTACCACGACCACCAATACCACCACCAAAACCAACACAATCGCCTAAAGTTATATTATTAAAGATAAGTATATAAAGATATAAGTTTAAAATAAGGAATATTGTTTACAATAAAAGGAAATGTAAATATTTATGACAAAGATGTATCTTAATTTATGAAAAAAAATTTTTGTAAACAATCGTATAGACCTCAATATAAGAACTGGTTGGTTGTTGTTCTCCAGGCGCGGCCCGCGGTGCTGTCCCGTTACCGGCGTCAGCTCTGGTTGTGAGCGTCGCTGCTGTTGTGTTCAGTGTTGTCGGCAACATCCGGCAGGACGTGAAGACCCTGGTGGGAGGAGTCTTGTTCATACTGGCCGGTGGGAGTGATGTCCCTTTGTTTTGAATAACGTTGTTATTTATGTTTTTTTTTTTTTTGTGTTTGTTTTTTTTTTTTTTCTTTCCATAATTATGTTATGGTGTACAATCATTTTTTGTGTATTTATTTTTTTTTTAAATGGAGTAGGGGCTCGAGAAAAAATGAAAAATTGGTTGACATTACTGTGTTTTTTAATGAGGCTTCAATATGGAATAATAGCAGCACTTGTAGCAAGGATTATCCTGCGTAGCTTAAGTAGACTCGACAGACTTTCTTTCAACATACTCTAAAACATAAAAACTAGGCCAAATGCATTATTTCTGTAATCACAAAGTTGCTGAGGGAGCATTAATAATCTCTGTCGAGCGAAATTGCTTATAAAGATTCTTGTTAGGAATAAATATAATCAAATTGAATTCTTTATTACATGCACACAAACAGCAGCAACTTTAACTTTATTTCACATAATTATCATCCTGAAATGTTCCCTTTCGACTGACTTTGTTGAATCGAAAGTTTTGTTCACGTTTTCTTCTATTTTCCCCAGGCTTGTCTCTTGCCGTTGGAATGATATTATACATCTCTGCAATCAACGATGAAGTGGGGTACAGATCATCAACGAATGTGGGTATTGGCTTTCCAGTTCACGAAACGCTTCTTCATATAGATTTAAAAAGAAAGCGATCTTGTTTTCGTTTAAAGGGAAAAAACGCTTTCATAAAACGCAAAATAAATGATTGAATTTTTTTCCCTTTTGCTTTTTTAAAGGGGTTACAAATTGCAGTTCAACAAAATACTGGTGATTATACACTACAGATTGTATTGGCAATGCATGTATACCGATGAGCTTAAATTTCTGAATGCAGTTTGTCCTGCATACTGTCTGAGATGCGGCATCTGATATAACACCGGTACTGCATTTCCCGCCATTAATATTTTATTTACTCTGATATTCTTTAGCCAAACAACGAATGAAACAGCCCGGTCTCCAAATAAGACAATTCTTAACAAACGATGAGAACTTTGTCTGATTATATCCAAATCCATATTTTTTTTACTTTACCAGGAATCTTGTCAATTCATCATGGAATCTTTAGGAATTTAAAAACACTAACACAAATGTTCTCATTGTAAGGTGTTTTTCTGATTGTCAGCCAGTAGTTAGTTTTTGCTTGATTTTTCGCATACTTAATACATATAGAGACATTTTGGTACAAGGTATTTCTCTAATCTAGCACAATTTTTTTAAATAGCTCATATGCTGTATTCAAGATAAAAAAAAAGCAGTATCTTTCTTAGGATTTTATGATCTTCTCTTAAACAGATAGCGTTTAAAGGTAACCGCGGAACTTACTGTTATTTTCAAGTGTCACTTCATTGCGCCACTCTATCAGACCGGCACATAAAAATTCGAGATACATAAGCCGTGCTTTTAACAAGTTCTAAATAAAAACGTGTGCTCGGATGTTATAATAAAAGAAAATTGCTTCTTTTTGCATTTTCCAAAATGCAGGGATAAGAATATAAATAGATTCTTAGTTAAAAGCTACTTTGTTAGACATTAGTCACAACCAATTTATCTGTTATTAGGTGGAAGCACAAACACATCCGAATTTCTCTCCATTCGATATGAAGGAGCATTGGAATTTTTATACTTAAATTTTCCTTCCCCACAAAGGATTTCCTATTCGAACTTACAGAATTTCCCCAATGTTTTTGCTTTGGAATTATCTTCTAGACTGTCAGTCAGACCAAAGTATTAGGGCAATGAACAGCCTCTGATTTTTCTGAACTTCTTAACGTTAGCTGTCAAACCTGACAAAATCTCCTACATCTAATTTAATGCTAACTTTGTTTTGTCGAAGATGAGTTTGATATCAAAGTTGAAGAATCTCACCTGTCATCGGTAAAGGATTGGTTGGTTTATAATTCGTTTCTGTGGCTTTTCCCTTTTTCCTTAACCGACACCACGCGTCTGTGGAGATGGTCTATGGTCTAAATGAGTCGGAGCTTTAGCTCCTAGCTTAGAAGCACTGGGTCATAAATCACCCAAGTGCCTTGTAATCATCTGACAAATATTGGGCAAATAATAATTATTCAGATTATTTTTTCGGTTGTGACTCCTCCTTGAAGAGGTTTCTGTGACAAGCACCACAAAAGGAAATATTCTCATGGTGTGCTTAAAATACTTTTGAAAGAGCACCGTACTCTTTAAATTATTTCTCCAATGCTAAAAATTTTATAAGAGCATCGATCTAAACAATTAACATACACCTTTCTCGCAACCCTTTGGCACCTGATAGTAAGTTTCAATGCTTGTCCATAGAGATTGCTTCAATGGCCCTTTTGCTAGCGGCTCATTTAAACTAAAAACCTTACTGAATACCATTTCAAAATCTCGTAAATATTATAACGTTTACTTCACTCAAGACCAGCGTCGTAACTAGCTTAGTTCAATATACACTACAACTGTATTTCAGAAAAAAGAGGGCGGCTTTAGTTACGAATACGGTTGGTCTTTCTACACCGCTGGCTTTGGATTTTTGGCGTCCGAGCTGTCGGCGGTGGTCACCATTACGCTCTTTCTGCGGCGCAACGAGAGGCTGGAGGATATGGCTCGCATCATTCCTGGCCTAGAGGACAAGGTCGCCCTGAGCAGGGCTCACGATGACCAACGGGCGTGTCACTGTGAGGAGGTTGTTGTTGCTGATGACGTATGCTGTAACCAGTGTTGCCGCGAGGAGTTTGACAGGGTGGAGCGCCACCGCCCCTGGCGCGGGTTTTGTGGCATTAACGGCTGCTCGTGTGACTTAAACAGCTGTGCTCGAGGTGGGCATGAAGATACTTATGACGTTGCAGGTAATGATTGCGCAACAGGGGGTGGAGCTTACAGTGGAGGAGGCGGAACTTGCGGCATAACTGTCGATACATGTACAGGAGCTGTTGGCGCATGCGTCGGAGGAGGAGGAGCTAGTGTTGGCAGCGACCGCTCTGTCAGGGGCGAGGACCAGAGCTGTGGCAGCAAAAATGTCGGCAGGTTGAAAAGAAAAATGAGTGTCCTGGCCTGATGTTGTTGGAAAAGCCACACAGCTTGTTGCGTTCTCATTGTGTAGTTGAATGGTGTTTAGGCGTGACTGTGGGCGTACTTGTTGCGTCCTCATTGTGTGGTTGAATGGTGTTTAGGCACGACTGTGGCCGTACTTGTTGCGTCCTCTTTGTGTGGTTGAAAGGTGTTTAGGCACGACTGTGGCCGTACTTTTTGCGTCCTCATTGTGTGGTTGAATGGTGTTTAGGCACGACTGTGGCCGTACTTGTTGCGTCCTCATTGTGTGGTTGAATGGTGTTTAGGCACGACTGTGGCCGTACTTGTTGCGTCCTCTTTGTGTGGTTGAAAGGTGTTTAGCTGTGACTGTAGGCGTGCAGATGTATGAAGGTCTCATTGAATGACATTATTGTGCATTATTTGTTTCCAAAGACAAATTAAAAAAAAAATGAAAAGAAATTTTCCCTCCATTGTACTTTAAGATGCCAACTATGTCACATTTCAAAATATGTTTCGGTGAAAAACTCGCTGGAAATATATCATCAAAGCGTTTTGAATACCATGGACATTTTTAAAAACATATTTCGCTGCCTTGCATTTATAGTATCATGTATATCACGCAGACTTCACTTCAATTTCTGCAGCAAGTTAATTGATGTATAATTACGGCACGACCTTTGTGCCTCAAAATATTGTAACGATGTCATAAGTTTGATACAGCAATCCTTATTTTCTCGCTGAACTTGCTATGCTTCTAAATATTTGCAATCCCAAACTGCGTTTAAATCGATGTATGCGTAATTTCGAGCGTTTCCATTTTTCGCAGTCAATTCAAGGTATAGTCGGATGAAGACCTTTTGAGTGAAGCAATTTTTAGTGGGACGATCGTTACACTGTCTAAACACAAGCAGTTTGTTATGTAAATAACTTTGACTTTCAACGATACGCTTCTGTCAATATTAACTTTGATTGCACTGTCGTATTGTATAGCTCTGTCGGCATAGAAAAGACCACCGTTTCAGGTTAGAAAATGAACAAGGAGAATTATGGTGTCTAGGTGAATAATTTCATAAGTGATCTTATTACATGTGCGAAAATCTTGAGAATGTTTGAAAATCTAAAGGATTGTTAAGTAAAATTAATCCTTCGTTTAAGAATTTGATATTCAACGTCCCACCGGGACTGAATTTTGCCCTTAATTTCAGTTTTGACAACAGGTTTCAAAGATTCAAGACTACTCGTGAAGGCTGCACCTTTTTTAATTTTTTTTTTTTTCACGGAAAATTTGATATTTGATAGAATTCATTTAATCCCTCTACTTGATGTGAGCAAATACACTGAAAATGGGTGTCATGTTTACCAGCATATATGCTGAGACAATCTTTAAACAGTTATGAAACTTAAATTTTTTTCAAAAACCTGGTATTTTAAATAGTTTTTCAATGTTTTTTCTAATAATGTAATCTTAGTAGAAGCTTTTCAACCTCAAATTGATTTATTTGTAGACTCAACGAACTAATTTTGTACAAATTTTCTTCGAAACGAAACAAATATGGTTTCAAAAGAAAAATATCTCATATGCTTGTAAGAGTATTTATTCAAACACGAATGCACTTAGAACAAGTTTATATTATTAAGTCTATTATCCATGTTTTAACTTAATAAAATCTATTAATTATGAACGTCTTTACAAAGGATTTTTATATCTAATCTAAGGTTTTTGTCCTTCATTGTTTTGTCAAAATGTACTCCTATGAAATATTTTTCACCTTTCATTTCAAAACGGTACTCATATAGATTCCAATTTTTTCGCCAATCTCACTATTCATTAAATTGTGTTAAAACATTTTTTGTCTCTTAATATTGTTAATACAATCTGTACATCTCGTTCTACCATTGTATTGGTTTGCTGGCGCTGGGTTGAGTGTACGTATTGAAAGAGGCTTAATGGTATCGATATCGCTTTTTTATTTAAATGATCCAGATATATGGCTCAACCTACCCAACTTTACCTAGAATCTACATATCTCGATAATTCTTATTGTAAACGAAAAAAAAATGATAAAGGACTTTAATCATTTTGGAATAAAAGAAACCCACTAATTCTATACTTTCCCAATATCTTTTAGTTCCTTTTAAACGCTTATACGAAAGCTTTGAATTTTTAGTGCATAAAAGTGCACTGCCTTGCGGGAATTCTTAGCCGCGCAGTTATTCAAACCTACATACCAGTATAAGGGAAGTTTTTAAAAAAATCTGTTAGCCTAAAAGTAAAATCTAGATTGCTCTGTAGATCCTAATCTTTTGATTTGAGTCTAGCTGCTGTAAATATCCAGGCCCTAGATCTAGTATCTTTGTTAAAGCAAACTTTTTTAAATTCTGTATTTAGATCTTATCTTACATCATGTAGCTCTAGATCTAGATCTACCCCAGACTGTTTTAAATCTGCCCGCCGCCTACACTGTACACGTCGTTCAGTTTCATTCCTGCCATCTCTGCTCACTTGTGCTTACAGGAAATAGTTCGCACATTCGCCATTTTCTTTTAAGAAAATAATAATCACATTTTTGTCTTTCATTTGCGAAAAATAGTTTTTGGTGAAAAATGATATTAAGTCAGGTAGCATGTCCCCTGCGGCACGTCGCGTCTATGACAGCCTCCCTGTACGCCGTTCAGCTCGTGTGATAGTGGTCTTCATCCTTTCCGTGATGTCTTGGCTCCATCTTCTTCTTGGGCGACCCCTTGTTCTTTTTCCTTGCACTTGTCCTTCCAATATCTCTTTCTCGAGCCCTTCATGTCTCTTCACATGGCCAAAATACTTTAGTTTTCTCTTAATGATGGTGGAGAGGAGCCACCCCTCTTTAATATTGAGTTCTTGCAATATGGAGTTGTTTGTTCTTTTTTCTGTCCATGGCACCCTCAGGATTGTCCTGTAGCATTTGAGCTCAAAAGCATTTATTTTTCGTTCAGATGTTTTATTTAAAATGATATTACCACTCTTATTTTTATTGTGATATACAACTTTATGCCAAATTTAACGTTTCTAGTAGTCGAGAAATGCTCAGTTAGGTGATTCTCACTTTTCGCCTAGCTCACTTATAAGATCCAACTTTAAAATCACACAACCTTTCCAGATATAATTTTGTATTTCTTTTTTCTTTATTATTTTATTTTCTTTCTTTGCGCGAGGTCATTATAAAAGATTCACCAGAAGCTTCCAAGGAGGCAAAAATCAAAAAAAAAAAAAGTCTTTGATTTTTTTTAATTTTTCGACTCATATTAAACCATCAAAACAGGGTAGGTTCTCGGTCAATATAAACCTGTCTTCCAGATTTCAGATAAAAAAAAAAAAGAGAAAAAAAATATATTGTCTTCTTTTTATATATTTTGTCCTTTTGTTTCCAAATTGATACTTTTATAGATTCCGAATTTTTTCATCAATCGCTCCTTTATTAAAATGTGTCAAATGTCCTTTTTCATATAATATTTATGATATTCGAGTTTAAAGTCTTATAATCTTTCCAGAAATATTTTCATATTTTTTTTTCTTTCTTCGAACGAGCTGAATATGAAAAATTCATGAGAATCTGCGAAGGAGGGAAAAAAAGAAAGGAAAAAATGTATCTATGTTTTTTTAAATCATGCGACATTATAATTATTAAACCATCATAAAAAAAAGAGATAGGATCTCAATCAATATGAAACTGTCTTTCAGATTTCAGATAAAAACAAAAACTAGCCCGAGTTAACATCGTGTATATAAAGTACTGCCTTCTTATTAAAGAGTGAACTTTTCCCCACGTCCGGATGTTCGTTGTGTCTCTGAGTAGGAAGAAAAGCAGCGTTTATAACGCAAGTAGCGCGAGCCAATGTGGGATACAATCCGCATTCCAACAGCCTTTAAGCTCAGACTTCGCTACATTGATCCTTTAATTGTGTTAACCGATTTACCGTCAGAATATCTAGACATGACGTAATAAATGTCCGTCAAGAGAAAGAATATCCGACATATCAAAACATGAGATGCCCTAAAAGAGCAAAAAATGTCCGATTTATCAGATCACGAGATGTCGTAAAAGTGTTTGGTGAGCAAAGCATGTCTGATAGAGTCAATTCATTACGACGTTAACGTTTTTGGCAAATGGAAAAAAAATAATCTATGTAATATCCTGCGGTAGTCGGTTATTTTAGTAATCGCCAAAACTTATGATAGAAACAATCGGAATATTTGACTGGCTTTTTTTTTAAGTGTTAAGTCCACAAAAACCATACTATCATACTCTGCTATACATTAACCCCATTCTAGGATACTTCGTACACTAATATATGTCTTCTTTTCGAAAATTACATTTTTCTACGAGCTAAGTATCCTCATGATCGCTTTTTGCTAATGTTTAATAGATTTTCATGAAATTCCATTTTAGTATCACACATTAAACACACGAGTGTTTCGCTTTGTGATCGAAATATTCAAATTTGTATAAGGTATTAGAAGAAAGCTCTAGAGTCACATCAATACAAACAGTTTTATTGCTTTTTTTCATACTGTAGAGGTTGAGAATAAGATAAAGTGAAGGGGTTTGAGAAACTGTTACATCCGTAATAAGTATAAACAAATGAAATTTATTATCATGATAACAAACTTATAAAATTACTGATGTCTGATTGTAGATTATGCTTTCAATTAAATGTGCCCAATCTTAAATATGTCCTAGCGTTAAAAATGCGAACTATGTCTATATTATTATAATCTTTATCCACAAAATCGTTCTTTTCTTTCAAAATACGCCCTAAACAAACACCAAATTTCCAGACATTTTTTAAAGGTTTGACAGGGTCCAATACAGAAGAAACTAATTATTTTTCTTTTCTTTTCAAGTCTATGAGATCAGTTTTATTCCGTTTGATTCTGCTCAATCATGAATCTCTGAAAAAGAACAGAAAATAGCCTAGGATGAGAGCCGACATCAGCAGAGAAACATGACCATCGGTCACAGAGGAGCATCCAGAATCCGAGTCTTTCCCGTGTGATGATCCTTTGCACGAGTTAGAGCTGAGCGCTATGTCCACACCTGAGACAAGCAATCAATGAACAAATAAAATCAGAGTTCAGATCTCAGACTATCGTTTAATGCAACCAAAGCACATTTGAAGGCAATGCCAAACAACATGACACTTTTCAGTTACAGATTGATTGCGCATCAAGTCAGATAATATATTTACGCTCACCCCCACTATTTTTATCGAACTATTTAAAAAAAACTGGCCCTCAACTATAGAAAGTGCATCACATATACTTTATTACTCATAAAGACATATTAACAAGTATAAATATATTGTCTGCTTTCAATACATAGTTTTAACTGGGAGAAAAGGAGTAAAGTATTCAGTGTTTATTTCATTTTCTTTTCTTTTAGATGGACATTGATGGATTTCTATTTCACTCACAATTTGCTGTTTAACAAATCTCAGGTTCACTATTCAGATCTTACCACCAGTTATTTGATTTGCTTGGGTGGAATTTCACCTGCAAGCTGCCTTAAATAATGTCTTCCTCTTTTAAATATCCTTTTAAAGCAGTGATTGGATAGAGTGTTAAAGTTTTTTATATACACAGTCTTTCAAAGACTAGAATAAAAAAAAAGAAAAACTATTTTGAAGGAGGCGAAAAAAAATATGTAAATACTTGATTCGCAATAGGAAAATAACGATAACTGCTATAATATTATTTTAAAGACTTTTTGGTAATCAATCTTCTTTCTGTTTTTTATTGGATCTAAATGATAATTATGAAACTTTAACAAACCAGTCAAGTAGAACTTTTGTATACAGAAAAAAAGCTGAGTTAAGCAAAGCCTGTGATAATTAGCGTTTTAAACATTTAATATAAAAACTGGGCCCTACATACGATTTAGAGAACGGTTTCAATTCTTTTAATTGGTTTCGATTAACATTTATGGGCCATTTTTCCATTCCTAATAAAAGACCAAATGTTAAAAGGCGTAACTATACCAAGTTACATTACACATTAATCAATGAATGATTTCTACTGTACCTACATGGACAAACCTCGCACATTTTCGGACAAGCAGATGACGTGTAGGGAATGTCACAGTCTGACTTGTGGAAGCTGCTCTGCGTGCCGCAGAAATACAAGTCTTTGTCAGAGCTGCAGTTCACTGGGTAGGCCAAATAACAAGAAGCTTTTATAACAGATATAAAAACTAATCTGGTTATACAACGTGTTTTTTTTTTATTTCATCTTTATCTTTCATTTAAAAGAACGATTTAAACATATTACCAGTTCATGATTTTTTTTTTACGAAAAATAAAAAAAAATGCTTCTTCATTTTCTCTTTCTTTTTTTAATCGCGATGCAATGTCAACAAGCGTTTAGTACAAAAAAGCTGCAGATTGTGATGTCGGAAATAACAGCGTCTCAAAATAAAATAGAGAAAAACGAGACAAAGCAAGGCAAACCAATCAATAAAACCCCGCCAATTCCTTCAAGGAATCAAAACAAAACTAGAAAAAGAGAATTAGAAGCAAAATAGTGCGCGAGGTTTATGAAAATATGACTAAAAAAATACACATGGTTTGAACCTCACACTCAAGCGGTAGACAACAAAACCAAGCAACCAGTGGACTGTTGTTATACATGAACTAAATATGAGACTATGCTAAGTCCGTTCATTGGGAAAAATGCATTTTGTCAGTATTGGCTCTAAACAATTTGATAGCAATCACGGTCATGCTTTATTGGTCTTTATGCACCTTTAACGTTACTTGGGTTGTTTTGCTATTAAACTTCTGTGAACAAGAAATGAATTAGAACTAAGCAACATCATTTGCATTTGTTTTCCCTCATTACTTACTCTGACATGTAGGCCCAACATGATATTCCTTGTATTTGCAGGCACAGGAGCAGGTAGAGACGTCCAGCTTGCCATAATTCTCGCAGGCCAACTTGCCACAGTCTGGGCAGACAGTACGTGTTTAAGCGAAGAAGTAAGATTCAAAACCACTGTTGATGTTATGTTATATGGCTTTAAATCATAACAGGCGTTTCAGCTACAGTGCACAAGGCTAAAGAGTCAAAAATATAGATATAAAAAAAATCAAAACTGATTCAGCGTAAGACGTCGCTTCCTTGTGAACGATGACTAATTTTCTTGTATCCCCCCGTCATAGCTGTAAATGTATTGTTTTAACTCTGACTTACAATCTTCCGAATTCATCCAAGCTCTGTATGATTTTTACGAAACAGCCAACTTTAAAAATTGTGTATATTACATCTACATGTCGATAAAAATGGCTTTAACTTCTCTAGAATTTTAGCTAGATAGATTAAATGGAATCACCATTTAGAAAACGACTAATTAGGATGCCCTGTTTTCTTCAAAATTGTTCTAAGATTTTGCCCACTCGTACCCTTTATCTAAGTAATTCTAACACTTTTACTTTGATAATATACTTATAATACAAATTATATCTGGCTCAAATGCCTATTTGTTTTACACTCCTTCCCCTCTCGGGCTATCTCCACCTTAACTCCACTGTCTCCTATACCTTTCTCGTTGAGGAATCAACAGAATCCCACTTCGCAGTAGGAAGATCTCCAAGTCTAATCGACAAAAGTTTTAAACGAAACCCTGAAACATTCATACAAATAGTGACAGTAGAGCACGCAGAGTACTAGTTACCATACAGAAACATAGTTTTATCAAAAACGAAACTTTAAAGATTTATACACCAAGGCTTTTAAGATGTTTTTTTTTTTAATACTTTTAACAAAGTGCTTACAACGAAACGAATGATGGTCCTCTCTCTTCTACGACTTAGAACAACTTGGTAAGCAACGGTAATAAATAGTGCACTATGATCACAAAAAGACACAAAAAGATAAGCTTCTTCTTCTTCTTGTTCTTTTTTTTTTTTTTTTTTTTTTCTTCTTCTTCTTCTTCTTCTTCTTCTTCTTCTTCTTCTTCTTCTTCTTCTTCTTCTTCTTCTTCTTCTTCTTCTTCTTCTTCTTCTTCTTCTTCTTCTTCTTCTTCTACTACTACTACTTCTTCTACTACTACTACTACTACTACTACTACTACTACTACTACTACTACTACTACTACTACTACTACTACTACTACTACTACTACTACTACTACTACTACTACTACTACTACCACTACTACCACTACTACTACGACTACTACCACTACTACGACTACTACTACTACTACTACTTCTACTACTACTACTACTGCTACTACTACTACTACCACTACTACTACTACTACTACTACTACTACTTCTACTACTACTACTACTACTACTACTACTACTACCACCGCTACTACTACTACTATTATTACTACTACTACTACTACTACTACTACTACTACTACTACTACTACTACTACTACTACTACTACTACTACTACTACTACTACTACTACTACTACTACTACTACTACTATTCCTTCTTCTTTTTGTCATCATCATTATTATTATTATTATTATTATTATTATTATTATTATTATTATTATTATTATTATTATTATTATTATTATTATTATTATTGTTGTTGTTTGTATTAGTATTATAGAAGTAAAATATGATTTGAAAGTAAATTAAAGAACATGTCGCATAACAAGTAAAAGTAGAACAACACTACCGCTAAATGGCACTGATTGAAAAGTGAAAGAACTGGTGATCCATAGAATAAAGAGCAAAATGTAAACGCATGCGCAACCAGATTTTTTCCGGAAATTATGCGTATGGGCAAAAATGAAATGAACCTAATTGCCAAGTAATGCGCCAAAAATAACGGAATCAATTTACATTGGAAATTGGTGCTCGATATAATCCAACAGAAACAAATTCCTAGTTCATATCTTTAATTTTTTTTCCTTTTGATTTGTTTTGTATTTTTTTTTATCTTTTTGACAAAAGAGATTATGGATCTGTGTTCACCAACTCAAATACTACATAAAAAAACCATTTCTTCAAAACGCAAATCAGTTGGTAGGAAAAAGAATCGAAACCCCTGCCTTTATAAAATTACATTGCACCTAACTTATCCCAACTCATATTTTGTATTCCTGTAAGCAGTCACAGTAAATATGTAGATTTTCTTTGAAAAATCATGGGTAGCGTGATCTGAAAACCTGATATTTATTCTTACCGCAAAGACCTGCAGTGCATGTTTTACAATCCGAGCATTTCTGGGGTCCCGTCTTGTAGGGCGAGTCGAAGGGAACCGTATTACCCCTGCGAAATGCAGATTCATTGAGCATTTTGTAGATACATTTCAGCATTCGTCAACAGAAGCAGCTCTAAACTTTGTCTATTCTGCTTTCTCAGTCTCTCCTACATTTTTAGGATGATCACACGCGACAAGAAAAAATATGCCAAATGCATTTAGGAAATAAGCAGAGATGTCCCTGAAACTACGATTAGAGCTTGATAAAAAGATAAGTTATTTGCATTTGCTCTTTACGTCTATTTTTTGCTTTGATTCTTGAACCTTTAACTATCAGAACATGACTTTCAATGCTCAGTCCGAATTCTTTTAGATACGCTTTTTAACAAAACATTTTTCAAATTTTTTAGAGGCTATTGCAAAAAAAAAAATGTTCTTTGAAGATCCTTTTTAACGCAAGCTGAGACCAAATAAAAAGAAAAACAATTCAAGGGAAGAATTGAGGATTCGCTCAGCAAATCTAAGCTGGTGCTTATTTGAATCATTTTCCTTGAATAATAAACCTGCAGAATTGAGTATTTACAGCCGTTACAGAAAATTGAGACAGGTTTTATAGCTTTCACTAAGCCTTGATCAAGAGGCCATAACAGTTCAAAAATGCAGGGGGAAAATAAAGCTATCTCATGAGTGAAATCAATGAAGCTCATGTAACAATTTAAGAAAGAATGAGAAAAAAAGAAAAACACAACCTAGGGAGAAAAAGTTTATATGAAATTATAAATGTCTGGATGCGCATCTCAAAAGTCAACATTAAGACTTTCATTCGCAGACGACAAACCATAAACTGTGTTGGGAAAAAAAAACTGAGTCCAATTTTAGAAAACATTATATAAAATGTTTACGCCAAGTTATAAAGTGAAAAAACAAACAAACACGAAAAACTATGGCAAAAGCTTGAAATAAAAGTAAAACAATGTTTACAATAAATTGAAAAGGCAAAATCCGACTCACATCGGAGCGTAGTTACAAACATGGAAAGCCAGACCACTGCAGTGAGCAAGGCCACACCCGACTCTGTTTGTCGTGGCCCACACAAGCTGTGAGCAAGACAGAAAATAAAAGCCAATAATAAATGGGAAGCAAATAGCATGCGAAATATTCATGACTTTCTAGAAACTGTATGAAAAATGGAAAATTAAAGTTTGTAACTTCTTACATCAAGAAGATTCGTGAATTATTAATTTCACAGTAAAACCACAACGTTTTTTTGCAGGTGTCTGCCGTAAAAACTGACAATTAATATAGTCTCCCGCAATAATAAGACAATTATCATTTTACTGAGAATTTTCTTCGACAACATTCCCACCTAGAAATTTATTGAAACAAAATGTAACTTGAAATAGAAATAAAAGGCAAAAAAGCGTCAACAATGGTTTTAACGAAAAATTAAAAGATATTTATCAAACAAGTACTCTCACAATAAAAAAAAGCCAAAAACTAACTAGAATTCCCGCAAGGCAGCGCATCTCTTGGCACTTTTGGGGAAATTTAAAGACTGTTAAGCGTTGAGAAGAATCTTTAAATAGATTGGGGAAGTCCAGACTTAGCTGTTTTCCCGCTTGTTATCTCAATCACTGACCTGGGTGTAGTGACCGATTGGCTTCGCACCGCCCACTGTCCGCACTGACGTTCCGAACAGCGGTCTGTAGTGGACATTCTCCCCGAACCAGGCGTCGATAGCGTCAGAAAACGTCTTGTAGCCAGTGCCAATATTTTGACCAACAGAAAACCGGCCTGCGGTTTAATAAATAAAACAAAAACAGTGGTTACTGCTCAATCAGGCATTGATGTAACCAACTGGGAAAATAAAACGTGAATAAAAAGTACTTGACTCTTAGTGTTTGAGAGCTAGAGAGGACGACATACGCGCTCACCAACAGACAAACACACACAGAAATAAAATTTAAAAAAGTAGGCACAATGCGTTAACAATGAAAGTAAAGGACGAAAATAAACATGAAGATTAAATGAAAAAGAGAGATTACAGATGGAGAGGAGACAAGGACGGAAGAGGGGTAAAAAGAGTGAGAGAGCAGAGGGGGTATAAGAAGAGAAGCCGATGAGTTAGATATACAGAGAGATAGCGTGGAATTCAGTCTTCTTTGAGAAACACTCTTTAAAAAGAGTCGGGTGTAGATGAACCTAACATTCAAGACAGCAACTGGAAGTTTTTATGTCCTGTAGGTCGAGAGCCCGTAATAGGACACTTACTTCACTTCTGACTGCACTCGTCGAGCTTTTCTAGCACTCCTCGATGTTGTCAAGTAAACTTTTTAAACCAGCAAGAAATTAAGGGGTCTCTATAACAACTGACAGTTTCAAGCGCACTCTTCTTTAGGCAGTCTAATACTTTATGGTGCTTGTAAGTATTCTAGATGTTTTAGGTATGTCTAAACGGTGCGATGGCCAGTATTTGGTAAATTTATCGCTAAAATATCACATTTTATTTGCCGCAAATACCGATAAACTTAACAAAAAAAAATTGAATTTTCCAAAACATTTGGGAGATGGGATGAGTAAATATAAATGTCACGGCTGAAAATTGTAGGCACCTATTGCTTTCTAACCGCTTTTCCATCTCATGCGTAAAATTTAGAGGTACGTAATTATGATGAGATTTATTACAAATTATGGTTCAAAAGAATTATAATGGCATTCATTATAATAATAATAATAATAATAATAATAATAATAATAATAATAATAATAATAATAATAATAATAATAATAATAAGAAGAAGAAGAAGAAGAAGAAGAAGAAGAAGAAGAAGAAGAAGAAGAACAACAACAACAACAACAACAACAACAACAACAACAACAACAACAACAACAACAGCAACAACAACAACAACAACAACAACAACAACAACAACAACAACAACAACAACAACAACAACAACGACATGTTATAATACTTTCTTCTCAATCTGTGCAGTAAATATTTACAGCAATCTTACCTGGAATATTTCGGGCGCTATCGTGATGTAAGCGACCAGAAGTGCCCAGATCACATGCCTCTGCCCATTTCTGGGCTAACATAGCCACTTCGTCATCCCAGAACTGGAGAAAGACAAGGAAAAAATACAAATGGATCAATCTATGAATGATTAAACGAATCAATCTAAGAATAAATAAGTAAATTAATTATTAAATAGACAAGCAGGCACACATAATTAAATATTTATAAAATGGAAACTTGTATTTTGTCATAGACAAGAATGTTGGAGAAGTTGAAACCACGAAACTGCATGGTTTTCAGTTTTATTTTTTTTCCCTTTAGCACTGGGAAAAAACCAATTAAAAAGAGGTTTAAAATATTGTGACGTATTCGTCAGAATATTTTTTTAGTAGTAAAAATTAAAAAACATAGACTTCATGAAAATTTTTCAAAGTAAACAAAATACAACAATTTTTAAAGGATGTTTTGATGGAATGGTACTTTTACTTATACAGTCGTAACAAAAAAATTTCCAAGAATTATGTTTCTGCGGTGCATAGCGTTTTAGTGTTTCTTTTTTATGTTACAAATAGCCTGGCTTCAGATGGCGATTTATGGTTGTGTTATGATGAAAAAAATCTAGCCCTTAGGTCTGCTGGGACAGATTGTCATAAGTTTGAGACTCTCACAGTCTATAACGGAGTTCTCAGTCTCATTTCAAGGAAACTAAAAAAAATCATGGTACAAAAAGCTTACAAAGTCCAGCGTTGACTTTACAAAGTCGAATTTTTATTTGATTTTTTTAGACTGCCAGATTTTCTTCAAATAACTAATAATTTTTTGTATCAAGTAAAAGGAGAGTGTAAGTTGGCTCATATATTTAAGTAGTTTATTATTGGAGTTTTTAATGCTTTAAACTATTCATTTCATTGTGTGTGTGTGTGTGCATGCGTCTGTTTTTCCTCTGCTAGTCTACGGTCTTCCTTTTTCGGGTAGGAATTGTTTGATATGAAAAAAGAAACATGAGATAATATAATCTAGACGTTAAAATAATAGTTCAAGTTAAACTTGGTATAGTCTATGCCTTTTCACTGGAATCGGATTCAAGGATTAATCTGAAAGTTTTATGGTTAAAAAACAAAAACAAAAACAAAAATTGCAGTTAACCTCATATCTCATGGTCTGTGAAGGATTATTTTAGCACAACAGTTTTGCAGAAAAATACCAGATTGCTTTGTATTTGGCAAGAAGACCTTGCAAATGTAATTAGGACTGAAAAGACAATTTTGATCCATTCTGTCGTAGCGACTGAGGGATTCGATGATTTGAGACTCTTCACCATTTTCAGCATGTTTGTAGCCACAGGGTCGACCAGTCCTCTAAGGCGGTTGTGCTGGTTGACGATGGCGTCCTTCTCAGCCTGGGTGAGGACTGTCAGGAAAACAGCAACACATAAGGAATTACAGATTTGATTGTTGCGATGTCTCCACTGATAACTGAAGCAAATAAAAAAAAATAACTAACTTTGCCCCGCTGCGCAATGAGAAAGGTTACTGATTCAGAAACATATTTGGCAATTACTTGTACGGTGTTTGGTTCGAATCCCGTTTTTTCCCCCGTTATGTTTGATCTAGACATTATAATGATCGACCAAGATATATTCAATTCTGATTTTATTCGCCGATAACAGATCTGATCGAACTTAAAAACAACACCATAAAACGCATGTATTGAGAGATATGGTTAAAAATATTCAAAATTATCTTAACATTTTCAAGTGTTGTCACAAATTTCATGAATTCAGAAAATATTAACACAACCTGTAATAGACTTACAGTCTTAAGAAAAAGAGAGAAGATTAAGTGTATCAAAAGGAAGAAAGAGCTAAAAGTGCTCTAAAGCGTTACAACTATAACACACACCAGCCGGGACAGCGGTTGAAGCTCGTGTCAAGCACGCCGTGTGGCCAGAGAGGCGTTGATACTTGGGCTCGCAGGGAGCCGTCGGGTCGCACCTGCAGTCATTCTGGGAATTCAGGTCGGTCAACAGATGACGATGGAGTTAAAGATCAGTGATCAGAGCCTGGATAAGCGGCTCTTCATTTCATCTCTCTCCCTCCTCCCCTCCCCTCTCTCTCACTCACTCTCCCTCTCTTTCTTTCTTTCTGTCTCTCTCTCTCTCTCTCTCTCTCTCTCTCTCTCTCTCTCTCTCTCTCTCTCTCCCTCTCTCTTTTTTTTTCTCTCGGTCCCTCTCTCTTGCTTTTTCTATATTTTTTTTTCTCTAGTTCTTTATCCCTCTGTATCTGAATATGTTTCAGATATCGATGCTGTAAACTTCCAGCTATCGATCCTTTCATTTCCTAGTTCATTGAATCATGTGGGTTTTCATTTAACCACTTCTATCTAATAATCTACAAGTAAAACACGATGATTTTATTTTCTACGAGGGCTCTTTCAGAAATAACCGAAAAATGCCCATTGCTCAGCAACCAGTGGAGCTTTTTCAATTCTGTAAACGACATGATATTCCTTATTTCCTTACAAATATTCCCAGAAATTATGAAGTGAATCATTTTGCATAATGAATGTCTAGACGATTTTAAAGATGGCGGCCCACCTTGAAACTTGGTCAAAGGAGGAAATCAGAGCTGTCATACGTTTTTTGAACTCCAAAAGTCTGAATCCTACCGAAATTCATAAAGAACTTCAGAGTGTATATGGTGAGCATGTTATAAGCCGTACACAAGTCTATCACTGGTGTAATTTGTTTGAAGCCGGCCATTCCGACTTGACAGACAGGGAAGGGAGAAGGCGTTCGATAACTGCGACGTCAGAAGACAATGTGAAGCGAGTTGATGAGCTTAGTCGTCAAGACAGGAGGTTGAAACTTCATGAAATCGCAAGCAGTCTTGAAATTTCGGAAACTTCTGCCCATAGAATTGTATTTGATGAACTTGGCTACAGAAAAGTCAGCGCAAGATGGGTTCCTAAGCAATTGACAGACAATCATAAAGAACAAAGATTGGACATCTGCAGGGAACTTTTGAGAAGAAGCAAGAGCTCACGCAGGGTTCACGGGCATACTGCCAACGCCGGCGGAGACTTTCTACGGTACGATGTGACTTTTCTTGACAGCATAGTCACCGGTGATGAGACTTGGTTGCACCATTGCACCCCAGAAACAAAGCAAGATTCGATGACATGGAAACATCCATCCTCACCTGTGGCGAAGAAATTCAAAGTCATGCGGTCAGCAAAGAAAATAATGGGAACTGTTTTCTGGGACAGTCGTGGTGTTCTTCTGTTCGAAACCTTACAACCTGGAGAAACAATCAATGCTGCAAGGTACTGCCAAACTCTTGACAAGCTTAGGGAGGCCATTCGCAGAAAGCGCTCAGGGCAGTTGACCAACGGGGTCATTTTGCAACACGACAACGCTACACCCCACACAGCACGAGTGACGCAAGGTTGGCTAGAGAAATATGGATGGGAGATTTTGCCACACCCACCACACAGTCCAGACCTCGCACCATCTGATTATCACCTTTTTGGGCCACTGAAACGTGAGCTGGCAGGAAAGCGCTTTGATGACGATGAAGAGCTTGTTGACCATGTGCGGAAATGGCTACAAAACCTTGACGGAAGTTTCTTCCGAGAGGGTATCTATTCCATGGTGCGGCGTTGGCAGAAGTGTGTTGACAGACTTGGCTGTTACGTAGAGAAATGAAGGACGAGTCAAGGTATGAACACGTGCAAGAATTTTGTTGATAGCATAAAAAACGCGGCTTTTACAGGCATTTTTCGGTTAATTATGAAAGAGCCCTCGTACCTTAATTCCAGTTATTGAAATCTATCAGTCTTTTTACATTTTTGAATTCGAAAATCTTTATCTTTTCCATCTTCTTTTTCCTGTTGGTTGTTATCTGTCGGCCCTCTCCATTTCTGTCTCTTTCTCTCTCTCTCTCTCTCTCTCTCTCTCTCTCTCTCTCTCTCTCTCTCTCTCTCTCTCTCTCTCTCTCTCTCTCTCTCTGTTTTTTTACTTTTCCCTATTTATATAGATACATTGTACCCTTAGCAATAGCACATAATGACAAGAGTGAGAGTGGCCTGCTAACTGTATTAAAGTTTCCTGAGACCAGAAAATTATTCTTCTAGAATCATAAGATAAACAATCCAAGCTAAAAGTCATGTGTGTGTGTCCTATCAAAAAGCCGAGCTAATAGATGAGGTGTATGTGCCACACAGTTCGCCCTTTCTGCGAGATATTGGCTGTCTCTTAGAACGTTTTCTTTTCTTTTACTGTTTGTTTTCTTCCTTTTTTTCCCCTTTTTCATATATTTTTTGACAATACATTACTATATTCTTTATTCTGAAAATAAAATTTACCACTGCCGTACAAGTCGGAAACATTCGATTTCTAAAATGTTTGAAAATGAGGAGAGCTTGCATTTTTTGATAAATTCACTGCAAATTAGAGAATATTGTGTAGTATAAGCTCCAGCATGATATCGTGTTTGCGGCGCTTTCTGAACTCCTTTACAAGCTACTCCACATGAGGTTTCACAAGAAAGTTAAGTAGCTAATCTAAGTCAGACATCCCAAGAAATGTCAAGATGAAGGTCAAACAAACCACTCCCTAAGACAAACTTGTAGCTGATTGTTTAGAAGAAAAATAGCTTTGGTATGGTCATTCATTTAAATTCAAGTCGAGTTTCATAGCTATAATAGTCTTAAAATGTTTTCATGATGTTGTCACTCATTGGCTATAAACTAGATGAAGTCTTTTCCACTTGCTTTTTCCACGATGAACTATTCTAATCTACCCTTTTTTAACAGATAAATACCCAACCAGCAAGGTTAATTTCTTACCGCAGACCTTTTCCTCACACTGTATTCTCTCTGACCACTCGAAAGTTGTGCTGAAATAAAATACGACCAAAGCTAATGAAAGAAAGAAAAAAATGAAAATGTACCTGAAAAATAAATAATTTTATTTTGAATGAGGATCCTGTAAAATTTCGTTCAGATTGTATTCATCTAAAAGAAAAAAAAACGCTTTTAAAGAGAAAAAAATAAATGACGATCATAACTTACCAAATAGAAAAAGAATAATCACTGAATGTGTCACTCTTTGGTGCAGTTTCGATCGAAGGCAATAAGGAACCATTTTTAATAATATTTATAGTATAATATTCCTAAACAAAAAGGGTTTTAACTTGCTATTGTCTTTCTTGTTAAACAAAATGATTTCACTTTTAAAGAACTGTTATTCTTGTCCGCGTGCTCACATAACTTCTAAATATAGTAGAAGTATAGATGAAAGTGTTGAGTTTTGAAGCAGTAAAATAAATCAATTTCTTTATATGAATATTGTTGCCGTTAGCGATTGCAAATAAAACTTCACAGATTTGAAAGAACGTCATCACCACCAACCACGATCAGACTAGCTAGAATGTGAGGAACACCCAGAACTGCCATAAGAAATAAGTTATAAGAGAAACTTTGTGTAAATTCGTTCGAGTAACCAGTCAAACACCAAACATTCATAAGAAGAGGCTTAAGGTTTTTATCAAACTAATAGTCCCAACACCCGAAGGCGATTTATCTTGTCATACTTCTTTTGTTACACTGACAACAGTGATTAAAGTTTCGAATGAGAGTAAGCTAGATCCATGTATTACAGCATGTCATAGCTGGAGTAACAGAGAAGTTTGGCTGGGTATAGGAATGGGTTGGAAATCCAAAGGGCGGTAACCGTTGTATCTAACTTGCCCCAGGTAGCATCAGCCCGGAGCTCAAGTTATTATTAAAAGACAAAACTCATAAATGCTTTACATAAATTGACTTTCTGATCTCTTTGTTCCTTTATTTCGCCTTCGAAACAAGGTAAACTGATTCTAAAACTTATTATTGGAGACTTTAAATGCAAATCTTAAAAAAGATAACGTAAAAAACATCCTCTTATATACATATGATATGTAAGTGAATTAAGACATTTAGAAATAATTGAAAATTAAACTAACGTAATCAATATTTCAATGGCATAAAATCTAAAGACATGTTTGTGCATTAAATTTTTCTTCCTCCTTCGCTGTTAAAATTGATTTCTGGTCAACAATAACAAAATACATCTGGTTTTCTTTTTTGCATACTATATCTTCCTAAAACTATTTCTCTTTGCAGTAATACAGACTAATAATAGATGATATTTATGACGCCCCAAGAGACGGGAGAGGAAAAAACACATCCTAAACTCTCCACTCAGTGATACAAAGTTCTGAAGGATCAATTTCGGAAAACAATATGGTGAAATGCAAAAAGTCTGAAGTTATGTCACCTGATTTAATAAACACTCTTTCATTAACCCCAGCCTTCTCGGACTGCTCCCTTTGGCCCTTCCCTTCTCTTATAAACTATTGCTATAAACTATAAGAATACAGAATAATGCCCATCAAATGTCAAAACTTTGTTTATGTATGATGCAAGCATGGTTTTTGAGAAACGTACTTTAAATGCACTATCTTAACAATATGACCATGGTTAAATATCTTATTTATTAATTTTGCAGGCGCTAAAACACAAGTAACCCATTGCCAACTCCTTATGTATATTTCAGGGTGACAAAAGTAAAGGAATTAGCATAGCTGACTTTCGAAATTGTAGCCAAAGTTTCAAAAAGTCTCGCTTATTACACAATTATTATTATTATTATTATTATTATTATTATTATTATTATTATTATTATTATTATTATTATTATTATTATTATTATTATTATTATTATTATTATTATTATTATTATTATTATTATTATTATTATCATTATTATTTTTAATTGCATCGGCCAGTATCATGTTAGTGGGGCCAGTAGGCATAGGGTGTGAAGCATGTTTACAATAAACACTTTATAGCTAAGAGATTATTCCGATTTTGAGCTTCGCATAGACGTCCCCAATGCATCATTAAACTGGGAAAAAATAAGTTATGGAAAAGTATTTTTAAGGCTAATCATATAACTCAAAATTGCTTTATAAAAAAGGGTTATAGATCGAAGATGCGAAAACACTCATGAAGGGCGCGTTGAAGTACACAAAAATGTTAGATGGAAAGTATGTAATTAGATAAAGCTATTCTACGTGTTCAACAGATTACATAGTAACAATATGATGACATCTTGACAAGCACCTACCTGTAGAGCGTTTAGATTTTATGAAAGCAAAGAAGGCGTTTATTACTGTCTCTCACCATATGTGATGAGGCCGAAAAAAACCGGGGCACATGGTGAAAAGTTTGCATATGATTTTTTTTTTTTTTTTGCATTTTTTTATTTCCCTGTGTTTTCTGAACAAAATTTTTAAAATGTCTTAATTAGAAGCCGCAAATATTACATTTTAAAGACAAAAACATATCCAAAAGTAGGAACTAAGAAAATCGCGTCTAAAGCTTATCCTTTTCATTTCCATATAAAGTGTACATGTTAAATGCCAAAGAAATTACATGTATGCTATATAGCAAAGGGAAACACATATTAAAGTCAGGAGATAAAAAACATAACAGACCTTAAATGGAACAACCGTATTCTACAAAATGTCATGCCTTTAACAGATCTGATTACATTTTGGAAATCGCATTTTGGATTAAGATAGAACCAAGCTAACTGTTCTGTAGATCAATGAATCGGGAAATACTGGAACTTAGATTATTTTCTGCATTCTCATCGTTAGAACATTAATGTGTTTCAGGTAGGACATTTTAGTACCTCCAGCTTTAGGTCGCTATTATTCCAATGACTAAAAAGCCAGAAATCTTAAAGATCCATACAGTATTATATATAGATTTGTTTTTGTTCAATTTTAAGTATTTCACCCACTTTATTCCAGCTTCAAATATATTTTTTACTTCATGTTCGATCCGGGGCTCAGGGCTTCATCGACGTAGACAATCCTTTTGGAAATACAAGACTCTATAATCAATTTTTAGTTTGATGTAAATCATGTAAATTATCATAATTAAAAAAAAAGTTTGCATAAACAGTTATGCTGAGTTCTTTGAAAGGCTAACTTTTTTAATGCCTGGGATGTTTAGCATGAGGTGTAACCTGTGTGAAAACAAAATCCATTTACTCACGATTGCAGGAAAGCAATTTTACCTCGCCATGCAGGCCTTAACTTTATGTTATCACGGTAAGCAACTAAGCATCTTCTTTGAGGATCTTGTTTTACAATAATGAGTTACAGTTACTTTAAACAGGTAGCATAATTCTTTGTGACATCGCATTGTACATCTATCGTTTAAGAAGGTGAATCTCTCCTGTGGGATTCTTGAAAAACTGGTACTCGCTTCTTTCTTACTGAATACTCCATTAAGAATTTACGGAGTTCAATTAATTGTGTGAATAATTTTTTGTTCCTTGCAAAGAGAGGTCCCACAAAAAAGGCATAGATTTATAGGAGATAAACGAAAACTTTTGAACAGAAATTTGTTTGTCACAGTTACGACCCCTGCTTTCCAAGTTTAGCAATTATTAGTCTCAAGGCAGAATTTTTTCAGTTTGATTGTTTATGATTCTTCTAAGTTCTCTTAACGAAGGTGTCAAAATATAATTAAAAAAAAAATCAGTTCATATAGTTAAAAATTTAAACGTTTTGCTTCGGGTAAAATCAGAGAAAGATACGGAGAGAGCCTGTTATATATTTCATTTTTGCTAATGCAAGTATTAGTTAATACGAGCGAAACAACAGGACTGATTGGTTTTGTATCGAGCCGAGGACATTGTCCAAACAATAAATGTTACGGCAACACCCACCTTATCAGTATCAGTCGATTCAGACGTCAGTCGGAGCCAGCTAGAGTCTAAGAGACATGTCTTTTGAAACAGTGTGTTTTAAGGCCTACTGCTTCTAGGGACCAACATTAAATATGGACATTCGGGGCTTTATTCTGAACATTGGAGTGTGTGTGTGTGTGGGTGTTCTTCGTCACTTTTGTCGCTATATTGTCTTTTCGTTGTTATTGTTGTTGTTGTTGTTGTTGTTGTTGTTGTTGTTGTTGTTGTTGTTGAGCAATACATTTGTAATTTTATCATAACGTCTGTATCACTTATCACCGATAGCTATTGTAATAACAATTGAAAATATTTCCTTCCATTTGCAGCTGTGCTGGTTTTCACATGTACATAATTTTCCAACTTACATTTTACAGTGGAATAAACTCCTTGAAGGTCTAAGTTTTCACACTCTCTTTCCGAAATTCTAGCGCAAGACATTTTGAAATATTGTATAGAGTTTCAAATTATCTGAACAAGGAGGAAGGAATTGTGTTATAGAAAATCTTAATGGTGGATAATGATATTTTCAATCTTACTGCCATCCACATGACATCCCGTAAACCAGTGGATATATCATTGCTCAGCTAATATTGACCTGGGATGCATGTTCATGGATAAATAACTGTCAGAGGCCGAAAAATCAACTGTAAAACATTCCAACATGAGCTCCTACTAAAGTCATTATTTAACAAGGTAATGAAAATAATAATAATAATAATAATAATAATAATAATAATAATAATAATAATAATAATAATAATAATAATAATAATAATAATAATAATAATAATAATAATAATAATAATAATAAGAAGAAGAAGAAGAAGAAGAAGAAGAAGAAGAAGAAGAAGAAGAAGAAGAAGAAGAAGAAGAAGAAGAAGAAGAAGAAGAAGAAGAAGAAGAAGAATGATAATAATAACAACAATAATAATAATAATAATAATAATAATAATAATAATAATAATAATAATAATAATAATAATAATAATAATAATAATAATAATAATAATAATGATAATAATAATAATAATAATAATAATAATAATAATAATAATAATAATAATAATAATAATAATAATAATAATAATAATAATAATAACAATAATAATAATCCCTAAATAATTTGTTTCTACATTTTAAAATCCTTTTTATAAAGAACATGAAATCGAAAATTTATCTTTTTACAAAACATGCAATCATGAAGTCCTTGTTGCATACAAGAAAATGTTTTTACACTTAAGAGAGACAAGTGGTGGAAGAAATGCGTCTTATTACTATTTTATAAGTCTGTTCTGGATTTGTGTCTCCAGGTTGCTGTGGTTGGCCGCTTTAGATTTTCTGTGAAGCACCACTGAAAGCCCTTTCGCCACATTTTTTAATTCTAGATCTTTTCATAATTATTCAGTGTTTGTTTGTTTTTTTTTGCCTCCACCGAATGGACAGACAATGGTAAGTAAAATGGTACAACACTCAACAAATATCAAGGCGCAGTGTCATTAAGACATGCATAACAGCGATCTGAAGTCTTATAAATATTTTATGCGTTGTTATTTGGTCGCGCTTTCTTACACTCTACAATTAATCTTGCAGGAAAAATTATTTTTTTTACCGATCATGTTTTAAATCTTTTGCAATCATGCAAGTGGTCTAGATATCAGCTTAATGTGTAATAATGCGTATTGATAATTATCATGGTAGGTAAAATAATAATAACTAAAGCCAATTTTTGGCTTGCAGTGGCTTGGTTTCTCTAAATCTAATTTAGAAATATCATTGTTGTTGCTAATCAAGAAAAAGGCACAAAAGCATACGGATTTTTTTTTTTATTTTGCATCAATACTCAATCGGTGCTCAAGTAAAATGATACGCACAAAAGAAAAAGTAGACGTTGTTGGACACCATTAATTTTAGCCTCTACTCCACCTTTCCCCTTAACTGTAAAAGCATTTTGAATTATCTAGATCTAGGAGAGAAAGGTAGTGGAATATAAATAAGGTTTTATATCAGACAGCTTTACTGATATATCTAGAAACTTAAATAAGGAACTGAGGTCGATTCCCAAATACTAGAGATTAAAGAATAAAAAACAAAACAAATGCTTAACTCTTGAGCACGACTATATCTAGGCCTATATATACAAGTCCAAGGATCCGTAGTATACACGGCTAAAAGAGGGAATAAACTAAATTAAGGTGTGGACAATCACTCAACCTGAATTATATGGGCATTCAGGTGGGGTGATTCTTTACACATTAATTCAAATACAACAGCTAAGATCTAAATCAGATTCTGGATTCTAAAGTACTACATCTAGAATAATTGAAGATTCGATGTACGTCTAGATTTAGATATAGACTAGATTTTTAGATTCTAGTTCTTGATTTCACACTTAGCCTAAATGATTCTTGTTATTTCAACAATATCGCGTACTTGATGGCTCGTTATCTTAATCTAGTTCTCTTTTTAAATTGGTAATTTTTAATAACATTTAATTATTGTCTTGTACACACTAGAGTAAAACTAGACCAAAGTGCAACTTGATTCAGTTTGAAATGTCTTTAACATTTTTGACAAACTGTGTTGAAGAAATTTGTAAATAGAGGCTTCTTATTATTTATTTCATTTGGAGATCCAAGCTTCAACATTCTAATTGCGTAAAGTGTATTGCATTATCTGGGAGGGTCAATAGATCTAAATCATTGAAAAAGTTTACAATCACCAGTATCTAGCTTGAATTTTCTCAAGCCAGTTTTAGGAGTATTCAATTTACTTTCAATTCCAGTTGCAAGTCAGTTTAATTTGAGATTGAAGAAACCTTCGTCGAGTTGGGGGTGTTGAGTGAACATGGAGCCCCAAAGCGCAATCTGTCTACTATGTAGTGCCATGATTTTCTGTTACTTCGGGGGTAAGTTTCTATTATTTTTCAAAACATATTGATTTTAATTTAATAGATTAGGCCAGTATTATATACATATATATATATATATTTGTGTGTGTGTGAAGGTTACAATTGTATTCGCTGCACAAGTGCTTCAAGTTTCCTGCCATGAGGTGAATTATTTTGTTTCCATTAATAATGAGCAATCTAGACTTTTTCTTCTTTTATTAAGCTCCTTTTAATTTGAAAGCTGGGCATTTTTTTGATTCAATACTTCCTAAACATGATTGTATATATACATACATATACATATATAACTTTATTTCTTTTTTTTTTTTTTTTAAATTGTCCTTCCTAGTAGTCCACGGCTTCCAAGTTTCGTAATTTTTAGCACTCATCAGATGTTGTCGTTCCCTTTGCGTTGGCTAGGAGGTATTTCTTTCTATGCACACGGTGTGAAAAGAACTCTTTCCGGTGGTTTAAACACGGCTGTTGCTGCAAAATTTCGAACTTTCGAAAGAAACATTTCCGAGCCAACGTAAAGGGAACAACAACACCTGATGAGTGCCATAAGGCACGAAGCTTCGAAGTCATGGTCTAGTAGGTAGGACAATTTTTTAAAATATACCATGCTCCTTCATTGTCGAGCACTGTATTTGTTGTTATTTGACACACAATTGTACATACATACATACATACATACATACATACATATATATATATATATATATATCGATAAAAATTCAATACATGTTAATTCTTTTATCAATTCTAAATTTGATTCTTAACCTAGTCAAATTATGCATAAAAGTGTGCAAAATGCAAAGTTGTAAAACATGTGTTAATGTAAACTATGTACCGTGCTTTAAAAACTAGATTTAAGAACAAAAATTCTTTTACAAGTGTCACATTTTTGTTTCTAAGGTAGTATAGATAATTATGTTAAGAGGTACTAGGTATTTGGTTCCAAAACAGACGCTCGCCAAAAGGTTGGTTTTTCTCATTGCGGATCATATAATTCAATAGTTATCTCTTGATGATCACAGCTCCCGCTCTCGGGCTGATAGATGGATCTCATTGCGGATCATATAATTCAATATTTATCTCTTGATGATGACAGCTCCCGCTCTCGGGCTGATAGATGGATCTCATTGCGGATCATATAATTCAATATTTATCTCTTGATGATGACAGCTCCCGCTCTCGGGCTGATAGATGGATCTCATTGCGGATCATATAATTCAATAGTTATCTCTTGATGATGACAGCTCCCGCTCTCGGGCTGATAGATGGATCTCATTGCGGATCATATAATTCAATAGTTATCTCTTGATGATGACAGCTCCCGCTCTCGGGCTGATAGATGGATCTCATTGCGGATCATATAATTCAATAGTTATCTCTTGATGATGACAGCTCCCGCTCTCGGGCTGATAGATGGATCTCATTGCGGATCATATAATTCAATAGTTATCTCTTGATGATGACAGCTCCCGCTCTCGGGCTGATAGATGGATCTCATTGCGGATCATATAATTCAATAGTTATCTCTTGATGATGACAGCTCCCGCTCTCGGGCTGATAGGTGGATCTCATTGCGGATCATATAATTCAATAGTTATCTCTTGATGATGACAGCTCCCGCTCTCGGGCTGATAGGTGGATCTCATTGCGGATCATATAATTCAATAGTTATCTCTTGATGATCACAGCTCCCGCTCTCGGGCTGATAGATGGATCTCATTGCGGATCATTATAATTCAATAGTTATCTCTTGATGATCACAGCTCCCGCTCTCGGGCTGATAGGTGGATCTCATTGCGGATCATATAATTCAATAGTTATCTCTTGATGATGACAGCTCCCGCTCTCGGGCTGATAGATGGATCTCATTGCGGATCATTATAATTCAATAGTTATCTCTTGATGATGACAGCTCCCGCTCTCGGGCTGATAGGTGGATCTCATTGCGGATCATATAATTCAATAGTTATCTCTTGATGATGACAGCTCCCGCTCTCGGGCTGATAGATGGATCTCATTGCGGATCATATAATTCAATAGTTATCTCTTGATGATGACAGCTCCCGCTCTCGGGCTGATAGATGAATCTCATTGCGGATCATATAATTCAATAGTTATCTCTTGATGATGACAGCTCCCGCTCTCGGGCTGATAGATGGATCTCATTGCGGATCATATAATTCAATAGTTATCTCTTGATGATGACAGCTCCCGCTCTCGGGCTGATAGATGGATATATAGTCCAGAAGAAAGTCAGGTCCCAGATCATTAATTCATTCAAAACATGTAAGACAATTATTACTAGCCTTACGAAAATACCATACTCTGTCTTTAGCCCGAATATCGGTTTTACGGATTAATCGACCGGAAATTTTGAGTGACCTGCTTTTTCAAGGCAATTACAGCATGAGCTGCGGTATAAATTAAATCACAAATCTAACGCGCTTACCATTGTGCCAATATAAACTGTCCCAAAGGCTTCTTCTAACTATAACTATATTCAATTAGCGCATCAGAATATTGCTATTGTTTTTATCGACGCATCACACCGTTATTGTAATTTTGATTTAATTCCCAATTTCTTTTCTTTGCGCCAGCACTGGCAGATCCTGAGATCTACGACTACGTTGTCACCTGTTATGTGGATGCCTCAAGCTCCAAAAGGACTGGTCGCGGCAAGTTCAGTGTAAAATCCATCGATCCATTTCTATGCACAGACATTGTATTTGGGTTTCTTACTATAGACGTGCACAATCTTTCGCTTAAAAATATTGAAGAACAACATGAGGTTTTTCAAAATGAGATTTTGGAATTGAAAACAGAATGGCCCACCTTACGAGTGCTCCTTGCGGTTGGCGGGGAAGAAGTGGGAGACATTCCGTTTTTAGAGATATCGGAAAGTCTGTCCACTTTGATAGGTTTTTCAAAGAATGTTGCTTCGCAGTTGGGCAGTATGGGATTTGATGGCTTAGAGATTGCCTGGACGACACAGAACATTGGGAACAAGAACAGAATCACACACATCTGTAGAGCGCTGCATGAGGCCTTCGAGCGAGCGTCGATTACCACTGGGCAAGACAAGCTGCTGTTGACCCTTGCCGCTTTACCGTACGGAATGACGTCTGTGCTTCCCTATGACCCCGCTGCATTGAACCAATATCTCGATCGCATAACGGTCCTAGCATTCAACTACGACACTCCCACAACTTCAATGATGTTGCATAACAGTGCACTGGATAACAACACATCCTTCTCAATTAAGACCGCTTCGATGAATTGGTGGACTCTCAATCATGTCCCAGCGAAAAAACTTATCCTTGGGATTGCAGCATTCGGTAGGACCTTTGACATCCCTTCTGGGTGGAGCAATACAACGCCTGGCAACAGGAGAATTTGGAACAAAAGCGCTCCTGGGCCGTATACTCAAACTGCTGGCTATCTGTCTTTTTACGAAATTTGTTACATTCAACAGCATAAAGCATGGAAAGTGATATGGAATGACATGTGGGCGGCTTCTGTTGCCGTCAGTTTACGCAACAACTACACGGCATTGATGATCCATCCAAACTCACGGAGCTTCGAAGAGAAGGCCGAGTTGGTGAAAGAGGAACATTATGGTGGGATCATGATTTCGTCTTTAGACCTGGACGATTTTGACGGGCAGTTTTGCAACTTGGGCTATTATCCCCTCCTTAAGGCAGCAGCTTCGAGGCTGAGAAGCAAGGCAAAATCTGAGGCCTCAAAGACGAATGATTACCACGACGTCATGAATTATATAATACTTCCTGTTGTATGGCTTCTCTTAGTCGTGAACGTAGTACTAGCTTATAAGTCCGGTACAAAACAGATTAAAGTAACGGAATCACTCCATCAAAGTAATACGTATAGATTTTTTTAGACACAAATTTTTTGGGGCAACTTCTCCGTATTTCAAAGCAGGTATCATACTGAACTCATTCAACTTGAAAAGCTGATTGTATTCCAGTTTTTCACATAAGTTCCGCCTACTCTTCCCCGCTCATCATTTTGTGAGATTCAACCGACCGCTTCCGCTCAAAGCAGTTAAAACTAACCCTAAGGTGAAATGCCTCGAAAAGTTTCATGGGCGAAAATCTTCCTTCATAAGTCAGCGATATGGCGAACTGATAAGACTGAACCTACTGTATGTTGCACGGTTTTGTTTAAGGACTTAGGATAAATTTTGAGGGTTTCAAACTATTCTATTTCTCTTCTTGTCTCGTGGAAGGACCGTCTCTCTAGACGATGCGTTAGATAAGGGTTTTTTTTTAAACCATACCAACGATCACTCTATCAGCCCTTCATGTTAACGTTTGTGCATGAGCAAAATAGTGACTAATCTCACTGAACTCTTTCAAAGATGCTTCCGTTCAACTGAATTTAACAGAACTGTTTATAAAAAACACACAAAAAATTGTTATAATAAATGGGGCGGTAACCAACTGTCAATGCATTGCCAATTGAGAGAAAATTGTCTATTAAAATATTATAAGAACAAGTCACAGTGTGACATGAACGGTTTATAAAATAATTCCGGATGTGTGATCTGTACAACGCTTGCCTCTTTAGTTGTGATAGAACGAAAAGCTTTTGATAGTACAGGCTATTACGGAAGCATAAGAGTTAATATGCTACCAACTTCATTTGTCATTGTCCTGATTTTATTTTTTTTTCGTCGCACATTGGCGTTTACACTGAGGTACTTCTTTCGTTGAAAAACCAAAAGTGTGTTAACTTAAGTCAGGAAATTCAATTTAATTTAATTCACTTCAAGTTGACTAGGACCCATTCATGTAATAATCGAATATTGGTGACAGCTTAAATGTAATCCATGCTATTCAAACAAATATGTTTCAGATACAATATTACTATTAATAGATTTAAAAGTAAAAGAAATCACAATTAAAGCTTCTTTCTATAATGTAACATGAAATGAACACTACACACAACAATGACAGATACATTCAGGGCGGAAACAAGCAAATGATTCTTTTAATAGATTTGTTAAGGTTTAACTCGGCAAAGTTATTGACTGAAAAAAAAAATTATTCACCTTAAACATGTTCGGATGTTGATAAAACTTCAATTATTATTTTCAGTTGTCTTGCGCTCAATAGCTTTTGGCAGACAAAAAAAAATCATCTCCTTGCTCAATATTTTTGCAAAAGAGACATACTCAACCAGAAAAATCTATGTTTGCCCATATGCTCCTTTCAATAGGAAGTTTATGGTTTCTCAAATTAAAAAAAAAAAAAGAAAAAAATTGAACCACGAGGTGAAGGCCTCATTACTCTTTAGTTACCTTTTGAAATTCTTCGGGTTGGGTGATAAAACTCAAGACTTTTCCGCAAGTTATATTACTGTTTGTAAAAAAAAAACTTTCGTTCGATTCCATAAATAGAGGTTAAAACTTTGATGTAAAATCAGTCTTTGATCTGAGGATAACCAAGGAATATTTTTCAAAAAGAAACTGCCAATTATATCTACAGAAAAAACTGTAACGTCATATGTTTGTGACTTTTTCCATTGTTTTCTAGAGCAAGTGACTAAACCATGTTTGTTGGTTGTGCTGATATGCCGGTAACTAAGGAAAGGATTGTATAGACTTTTTAAATACAGAACCACGGCATCTTTAAATTTACTCTGAAAATGTTAATAATAGGTTATGAGCATCAGAAAAAGGTCGAAAAAACTGATCTTTTATTTAATGCAATTATTTTTTTTTTTTAATTGGGTGTTTAAAAAGAAACCTTATCTGATTCATTTTTAATCGCATTTCTCTTTTTTTAAAAAAAATGATAAAACATAGTAGTAGTGGTAGTAGTAGTAGTAGTAGTAGTAGTAGTAGTAGTAGTAGTAGTAGTAGTAGTAGTAGTAGTAGTAGCAGTGGTAGTAGTAATAGTAGTAGTAGTAGTAGTCGTAGTGGTGGTAGTAGTAGTAGTAGTAGTGGTAGTAGTAGTAGTAGTAGTAGTAGTAGTAGTAGTAGTAGTAGTAGTAGTAGTAGAAGTAGTAGTATTAGTAGTAGTAGTAGTAGTTGTAGTAGTAGTAGTAGTAGTAGTAGTAGTAGTAGCAGTCGTCGGGCTGGTAGTAGTAGTAGTAGTAGTAGTAGCAGTAGTACTACTACTAGTAGTGGTAGTAGTAGTAGTAGTACTACTACTACTACTGCTACTACAACTACTACTACTACTTCTACTAGTATAATAATAATAATAATAATAATAATAATAATAATAATAATAATAATAATAATAATAATAATAATAATAATAATAATAATAATAATAATAATAATAATAATAATAATAATAATAATAATAATAATAATAATAATGATAATAATAATAATAATAATAATAATACTGATAATAATAATGATAATGACAATAATAATAATAATAATAATAATAATAATAATAATAATAATAATAATAATAATAATAATAATAATAATAATAATAATAATAATAATAATAATAATAATAATAATAATAATAATAATAATAATAATAATAATAATAATAATTGCATACAACTGATTTCTTTTGACCTATTGTTTCCTCTTTTTAATTAACCTAGCGAAACGGTTGAAACAACCTGAAACTCACTGTGTCTACATTGAAAACTGTTTAGCATGTTTCGATTTTATTTATTTATTTATTTTTTTTTTTGTTTAGTTTTTTCAAATATATTGCGAGCTCTGCACATAACTTTTGTAACTCGATTAAAATATAACTTCAAAACAGAATAATTCTTGCAGTTTGTTTTTTTTAAATATATTTTGGCTTACCCCTTAAACTTTACAAATAATTATTCTGACAAAAACTTCTCTGGCAAATATTTGATATTATGACGTATAGAATTTGAAGTTTCAGTTTAATGTTTTTCTTTTTTTCGCTGTTTATTCTTTCGTGTGATCTTTCCTCTTAACAATCTTTTCATCCATCACACTATGTTTGGTATGTTTGGAAGAGACAGCAACCTACCCCTCTCCAAAAACAGAAACCAAGGGAAAAAAAACTAAAACAAAACAAAACTACTCCCCCCCCCCTCCCCCCCCCACCCACACACACACCCCTCTTAAAAATTCGCCTATTTTTGTTTTATAATTACATGGGAAAATAGATTATTTTGTACTTTCCTGATGAATTCCATTATGTTTTCACACAGTTTTTCGAAGGCCTTGAGTTCCCCAAAAAGGTTCTAAATGAGCTGTACCTGGCGAGAGTCCGTAGCTGGCCCTTGATTCCTTTATTTGATATCTAAAAAGACCAGTAAATAGATCTGGATTTTACAAGATTAGCTAACACCTCCCATATACAATTTGAAAGAACCTCTTCTTTATTTTGAGTGTATTTCGCTTTATATGTAGATTTTTAAAAGCATGTTCAAGCTTGAAAATGACAAATCACAGAAGCATTATGAGAGGCTCTAGATACAGCAATGGGGGACTAAAGAGAATGCAAGCCAGGCGTCAGATCAGGTGAAATAAGAGTACGACTTCACAAAACTAGGAGAGAGTTACGTTTAAATTCAACACGGCCGTCTTGCTAACAGGAAAACTAAGGAACGGCAGCTTGTCCTACTAACAAAATGGTCAGTTCTCTCATGTTGCTGATAAATGGTTTTAGCCGCAGCTCTCTCCTTTTTTTACCTCTACAAATTAAGTTTTCATAAACATCTTGTGTACATAAATGGGCATCTCTGCTTTATTTTAAACAAAGATCGTCTTGGTTAATACATAGCTGCCCATCGTTACCTCTCTGTCTGTCTGTCTGTCTGTCTAGCTATCTATCTCTCTGTCTCTCCCTGTGGGTGTCTCTGTAATTCTGCCCGTCTGCGTGTCTCTGTCTGTCTGTCTGTCTGTCTAGCTATCTATCTCTCTGTCTCTCCCTGTGGGTGTCTCTGTAATTCTGCCCGTCTGCGTGTCTCTGTCTGTCTGTCTGTCTGTCTAGCTATCTATCTCTCTGTCTCTCCCTGTGGGTGTCTCTGTAATTCTGCCCGTCTGCGTGTCTCTGTCTGTCTGTCTGTCTGTCTAGCTATCTATCTCTCTGTCTCTCCCTGTGGGTGTCTCTGTAATTCTCTCCCTGTGCGTGTCTCTGTCTGTCTGTCTGTCTGTCTGTCTAGCTATCTATCTCTCTGTCTCTCCCTGTGGGTGTCTCTGTAATTCTGCCCGTCTGCGTGTCTCTGTCTGTCTGTCTGTCTGTCTAGCTATCTATCTCTCTGTCTCTCCCTGTGGGTGTCTCTGTAATTCTGCCCGTCTGCGTGTCTCTGTCTGTCTGTCTGTCTGTCTAGCTATCTATCTCTCTGTCTCTCCCTGTGGGTGTCTCTGTAATTCTGCCCGTCTGCGTGTCTCTGTCTGTCTGTCTGTTTGTCTAGCTATCTATCTCTCTGTCTCTCCCTGTGGGTGTCTCTGTAATTCTCTCCCTGTGCGTGTCTCTGTCTGTCTGTCTGTCTGTCTGTCTAGCTATCTATCTCTCTGTCTCTCCCTGTGGGTGTCTCTGTAATTCTGCCCGTCTGCGTGTCTCTGTCTGTCTGTCTGTCTGTCTAGCTATCTATCTCTCTGTCTCTCCCTGTGGGTGTCTCTGTAATTCTGCCCGTCTGCGTGTCTCTGTCTGTCTGTCTGTTTGTCTAGCTATCTATCTCTCTGTCTCTCCCTGTGGGTGTCTCTGTAATTCTCTCCCTGTGCGTGTCTCTGTCTGTCTGTCTGTCTGTCTGTCTAGCTATCTATCTCTCTGTCTCTCCCTGTGGGTGTCTCTGTAATTCTGCCCGTCTGCGTGTCTCTGTCTGTCTGTCTGTCTGTCTAGCTATCTATCTCTCTGTCTCTCCCTGTGGGTGTCTCTGTAATTCTCTCCCTGTCTGCGTGTCTCTGTCTGTCTGTCTGTCTGTCTGTCTAGCTATCTGTCTCTCTGTCTCTCCCTGTGGGTGTCTCTGTAATTCTGCCCGTCTGCGTGTCTCTGTCTGTCTGTCTGTCTGTCTAGCTATCTATCTCTCTGTCTCTCCCTGTGGGTGTCTCTGTAATTCTGCCCGTCTGCGTGTCTCTGTCTGTCTGTCTGTTTGTCTCACTATCTATCTCTCTGTCTCTCCCTGTGGGTGTCTCTGTAATTCTGCCCGTCTGCGTGTCTCTGTCTGTCTGTCTGTCTGTCTAGCTATCTATCTCTCTGTCTCTCCCTGTGGGTGTCTCTGTAATTCTGCCCGTCTGCGTGTCTCTGTCTGTCTGTCTGTTTGTCTCACTATCTATCTCTCTGTCTCTCCCTGTGGGTGTCTCTGTAATTCTGCCCGTCTGCGTGTCTCTGTCTGTCTGTCTGTTTGTCTCACTATCTATCTCTCTGTCTCTCCCTGTGGGTGTCTCTGTAATTCTGCCCGTCTGCGTGTCTCTGTCTGTCTGTCTGTTTGTCTCACTATCTATCTCTCTGTCTCTCCCTGTGGGTGTCTCTGTAATTCTGCCCGTCTGCGTGTCTTTGTCTGTCTGTCTGTCTCTCTTATTTGTGTTGTTGTATTTATCCGCATTTGTCCATCATTGTCTCCTCCTCTCTCTCTCTCTCTCCTCTTCTCTCTTTCTCCTTGTCTGGTTTAAAATCTTATTGTCTGGCTCTTTAATATCTCCTCTGACCTCCATCTTTCTTTCTTCTTCTTCTTTTTCTTCTCTCTCTCTCTCTCTCGATCTCTCTCTCTCTCTCTCTCTCTCTCTCTCTCTCTCTCTCTCTCTCTCTCTCTCTCTTTTCGATCGATTGCGTTGTAATCTTTTTATTTACAATTATCTTAATGATATGACAATTTTTATGCAGTACCTTTCTTTAACATTACACAATTTCTACAATGTGTTTTGCAGCTGAACCACATAAATAAGATATCGCTGCCCTTAATTATTTCCCTATCGCTATCTTTTAATATTATTTTACCACATCACATCGCAGCCTCGCTTCCAATCCATTTCCCAAGACTAAGAGTAATTTATTGTCTACCTAATCACTGAAACTCTCAGAAGCTATCTGTTCTTTACCTTGATTGTCTTCTCTTATCAATATTTGCTTAACTGGGAAAACAACCTCTTCCGGGTGTGTCCTACTTTTCTTTTACAGGGAACTGCACCAAAGGAACAAAATAAAAAGTCTGCTGTCTGTGACCTAATTCCCGGCTAGTGAACCCGTGGATGTGTGTAAACGTAATTAATACAGTTATGTAGTTCTTGCCTGGACGTACAGTGTGCATTTTTTTTTTTTTTTTTTTTTGTTTATGGTTGTTACCCATCTCTTCACAGACTCGAAATTCTTTACTCTCTCGACGCTGTGACCTCAGCGAATCTTCACCTTCCTTGAAATCAAATCTTTTCCTGATAACAATAAACAAGGTTAAAAATAATATTAAAAAAAGTCAGTGATCCTTGACACAGTCTGCTAGACTCTTGAGCTGTTCCGATGAGTGTCAAAACATTACCGCTGAGACTCTCGAGCTGATGTAACTGTCTAACACTTAGTTTACTGCACGTGAGGAGCGCTCCGATACACCTGGGTGTGGCATTCCAAGACGTGAGCAAGGAAGCGCTCAGATCCTTGTGTTTTCTTTAGTCTTAAGTGACTTTTGTAGTGGTACGGGTGCACATTCTTTGTCTGGCTACAAGTTTGTTGCAGTGCTTTTCTCAGACGATAAATTGGGGTTATGTTTTGCGCTGTACCTCAAGTGCAGTCTGATAGTTTTTAAGGGTTGGTAGGTTTTTATTCTGAATTTGAAGCGACTGGCCTCTGTCTGTGTCACTTTTTGACGCTGATTCATCAGCGACTTTAGAAAACAAACCTCTTGAGTCATCGACTAGAATGTTTTCTTCCGTAAGAAATAAACACCACTACCTTTTAATTCTCTTACACCTGTTAGTAATAATAATAAAAAAAATTTAGAAAAGCTGAGGCAAATAAATTTCCACCTAGAAAAAAAAATATATAACTCTTGGAAACAGGTAATGAGAGAGAGAGAGAGAGAGAGAGAGAGAGAGAGAGAGAGAGAGAGAGAGAGAGAGAGAGAGAGAGAGCAAAATATGGGAAAAGAACCTGCGGACAAAGAGTAATTCATAAATGATAAGAGCAGAGAGACAGAGAGAATGAGAGATGGAACAATATGAGGATCAAAAGAAAATACAATGATATAGTGCCAAAAATATATAAGAAAAAAAAAGCATTAAATGATAACAAATGTCTGACTATCAGGTGTTGATAGCTACTAGGCAGATCTAAATTTGTTTTGTTTTTTTTTTCTCTCCAAAAGCATCTAAACCTGCTCTTCATGAATAAATTTCGACATATTTGTACCAAATCGGTCGATGATGCAGCAGATTGTGTAATTCCAAATAATATACGAAAAAGCGCTTCCAACTAGGCCTACATAATTATCATGTGCGTAAATAGATATTGGTAATTAAAATATTAGATATTATATATAAAAAATATTAAAAATATTCAGTTATTTGCAAACTAATTAACGTTAGGAACGTTTCTAAGCTATCTTGTCCCTCCTACTTCCTTCAGCCCCATCCCATCTATATGAGTTTTGGTCTATTTTCTTCACTCCAGTATTTCACATATTTCTATTATCATGGTTTATCTGTTTCATTTGGATTTTTTACTTGCTTACAGTTGCTATTTGGTCGATTGTCATTATTTTGACAATATTTAATCTTTTAATATCATTAAACGAAGTCCTCTTCAACAGCTTAACTTCTCTACTCCGCATAAATACCTTGAAGACTTTCTACGACGTGTTCTGATATGAAACCTCCAAGCCCTGCTATCACCGCAGATCTGCATTGGGCTTGTTAAATATATACAAACAGTCAACCAATCTTCGAAAATGTATCAGCAACTGCTAACGTATGATCTTCTCGACTTTTTGATGCTGTTTTTGCGCTGATATTTCTTTAACACAGGCTTGCATTAATGTTTTAAAATAGAAACACAAATTACCTCCTGGCTAGCTCTGGACAGCCTCAATGAGGATATTGACCGCTGGCAGTACCGCAGGGATGTGTAAAGTGTTTATACGTGATCAGAACCTCCGCTCAACGGGCACCGCCTTCACCGCCATGTAGCGCTGGTTATCCGTGCCAGGAAACATCCAGTTCGAGGCTCTGGGCCCCGATGGTTTGGTCCCTGACTCAGACTCAAAGGCAGCAGCTATTAATTGTTTAACAGCTGAGAAGTTTCTGTTAAACTAAAAAATGAACAACCTGTAAAAGGCGAATGATGGGAGATATTGACTTTTGTGTTTGCTTAGTCTCCACAGTTTAGAATGTATGGAAATGGTCGAAAAACAGAGCAGTGCTGAGGACGGGGGAGTATTTTATTTAACATTCCATAGTTTCATTCAGATTACAAAAGGCAATCAAAGAGTACAATGAGAAGCTCCTATAAATCATCGTTTTCCTTATAACAACAGTCTGTAACAGCATAAGCGGTTTTCATTACTCGAATGAGCCGCTCCGTTTTAGTTACACACAAAGTTAGGAGGCTTGAGAACTTGTTTTTTTTATCGCTTAAGCTGGAGATAATTATCTTAACACTTTTCTTAATTTCAACGTTATCATTTTCAGCATATCCTTTCCTGACAATAAGTTACAAATTTAACTATCTCGTGAATTAGAACTACTGGGAGAAATACCCATTAATTGCTAGGGTGACATTGTTTTTGTTTTTTGTTTTTTGTTTTTTAATGCTAAATATTTTTCATATATTCAATCAGGTAATGCAATTTTTTCGGTGCTCATTTTCTGGTTATTTAATTCATTTTGATTCATTTCATTCTTTGTCTATCTCTTGAATATTCACCAGCTTTCTGTCTGTCTGTCTGTCTGTCTGTCTGTCTGTCTGTCTGTCTCTCTCTCTCTCTCTCTCTCTCTCTCTCTCTCTCTTTCTATCTCTCTCTTTCTTTCTCTCTTTTTTTCTCTCTCTCTGTCTGTCTGTCTGTCTGTCTGTCTGTCTTTCTGTCTGTCTATCTGTCTGTCTGCCTGACTATCTGTCTCTCTCCCTCCCTAAGTTTTGATATTAAATCAATAAAGTGTTTATCTATCTATCCACCCTAATATCTTTCTATCTATCCATCTATTTAGGTGCCTTTTTCGTCTGTCAGCAATAGACTTCACTAAGCAGTATTCGATTTTTTAATATCTGCACCTGGACATTACCGGTACTTTAAGTATTCTTAAAAAAAAAAAATACAAATAATCAAACAAATGCTCTTTAGCACAACATAAAAGCCTGGCCAAAAACGAATATTACCATAGGAGAGAATGAATAACAGACAAATAAGCAGTGCTTAATTCTTTAATTCCTCCATGGTCTCTTTTAGAGGCTCTTGCGAGGCTAAAAATTAATTTAAACAATGCACAGTCCATAGTAAGAGAAAAACAAAATCAAATTCCAATAATAATGTGATAAATCATGTGCGGGAGATGTATAGAGATTTCGAGAGGATTTCCTTGCTATTAAAGTGCTGTGATTCTTTACGATAGACTCAGACACTCAAGTGGATGCTAGAGCTTATACCATCAATCAATGGTTAAACATGGAACAGCGTTTCAAGAACCTTTTAAAACACTTTCGTCATCGCAATCAACGGATGTATTGTATAAATGGTTTCATAACAATGTCTTTATAAAAGAGGACAAAAAATTATTTTCCCATCTCAACTTGACACAATTTCAACCATCAATGTGTCTTAAAAAAACAATTTTATGTTAGAAAACGTATGGTTTTCAAGTATTTTACCACGTGTGCTAATGAGTTTTTTCACAAAATAACCTTGATTTATTTTACGTCAGATCCTTTTAAATAATTTGACTTGTCAAATTTGAAATAAGCCTTTACCACAAAATTCTGTTAAGATTAATTTCAAAACATTCGCTATGACAAGGGCTAGGACCCACACTTTGCATCTCCACCTCTGTTAGTGTCCTCTTAGAGAGAGCTTCGTGCGAAATGGTTTGTCAGTAAAGCTAAAACATGTTGCTCTAACAGAGACGAGTGGTTGCGACAAGAAACTTGTGTTGCGGGAAACAGTCTACATAGAAAGTCACTCCAGAGATTCAGAGGGGGTTGATAGTTTTATTGATATTCATACGCATCGAATCATGAGGAAGACGGATGTGTTTCTAACAAATTTACGCACTCTTAGGCTCCTCCATCCTGTCATGAAAGCAATTACTGTATCCTGTACACGCTACAAAGTATAAGGCCCGACGAGGTATAATATCTCTAGCTTTGTTTCGAAGAGTAGAGAAAAGAACGTAATATTTATCTGTTGGGTAAGTAAAAGGTATTGGCTTTAGACAGAGAAAAGGAATGAATCATTTTCATTATAGAAGTAAAACATTATAATTGTGGAATCTTCAAGAAGTTTTTAAAAATATTTTGATAAATTACGCAGTTTTCTGACTTAGCCGAATTGACCTACAGTTTATTCTGCATCTTAAGATGCACAGCGTTACGATACATAGAAAATAATATGATTATATCGCCTTTGCCTAAAGCTTGAATATCAACCTTCATTATTTTTAGGAGAAAGTGATGACTTACTCATATATGGAAATAGAATTGAGAATGCGCATCCAGAAGAGGACAAGTAGTGTTACTCGTAATCAAGAAATTCCGATAATTAACAGGGAGGGTAAATTTATATTGGCATATTAATTATTACAAAATGAAAATTGATGTTCAACGTAAAACGTGTTTATGTTATGACCACTACTATTGCTAATAGTATATTCAACACAATCACCACCACTAATACCACTATAAATACCACTGCCACAACCATCACAATCATCATCATCGTCATCTTCATCATCATAATCATAATTATTATCAATATAGTCTTGGTCGTCCAATTTATTAAGAGTTATTATAGTCTTTACACCCATCCTACTTCTCTTTATCATCCTTATCAATATTTCTATCCTGAAAAAGAAAACAAAAATATTGTCCTTCACATGACAATGCTTCTTTTTCTGTAAATAAGGTAACCCTTAGCAACACACACAAGGTATACAAGTCAAAAAGAAGAAAAACACAAGGGAGATACATGCTTGGACTGAAATCAGCAACAACAATAAAACAACAAAAATATACAGACGATGCCCAAAGACCTGTAGATAAAGAAGCCACACTTTATCGCTGGATAAAGGCATCTGAAGCTTTGGATAGGAATCATATAAACTTGATGAAAAAATCAGGTAAACCAAATAAAGTTCTGATCCATATTTACTTGTCATTTATCTTTACAGAATCCACAGAAACACTATTATTATATTCTTCATACTCAATCGTAATCTCACTTTCTTGTCATCAGTAAACTAGTAGGGACACGCATGAAAACAAATGGAGAACTTCAAACTTTACACATCTAAAAAAACATAGTGCATTCAATCATTTGACAATCGAATCCACCAGAGGCTTTACAAAAAGTCCACAAAATGATAAGGTTTTGTAATATTTATTTATCATAACTTATCTTTGTTAAGAACTGTGGTAAATATTAGAATTTATTTGAAATCAACCTATTTCTAAAATGGCCGAAGGAAGCATGTTTCATAAGACTCTTTTTCTTGTTCTTGATAATTTTTCCAAATGAAGTGGGGTCCAGTAAATTAAAATATGTTTTCGATAGAACTTAAGAACCTGAAAAACATCGGCCTTAAGTTAGAAATGTTTATGCAAATTAGAAAGTGGGCTTATGCGTTATCCATTCCAGATCTAAAATAAGACAAAATTTGACACCAGCTTTACATTATGGCGCACATAATGACTTAATCTACCATCTCTGTTTCTGTCATCTACCTGCATATTCTCTGATGCATTTAGTCTGAATATTGCCGTGCATTAGTCATTATGGAGCTTGAGCAAGTTTTTTGTACTTTTACCTTTTCAATCAGTTTGATAATAAATCACAAGTATAATGCACGTAGTAAAAAGATTCACATTTTATATGGGAATCTCAAAGGAAGAAAAGGTTTATGATATTATTTTACGACCTAATAAAACCATTTTTGTTTTTATTTGATAAAATCAGCTTCTAACAAAGAGAGCACACTTTGCCGCCCATTTTACACTCACATGAACAATGGGGTAAAACTGAGACTGAATTAATGACAAAATCATCCAAAAACAATCCGAACGTACCAACACACATGCATAAATATGTCTGAGCTGTATTAAATAGATCGGACATAATCAGCTCTCAAATGTGTTATTTACACTCCCTGAACTTGGGCTCATATAGTCTTACTTAAAGCATGCGTATGCACGTATGTGTGACTCAATATTACGGTCATGATGTGAGACGCACAAACAGCTATTGTCAAGAAATGACCATAGTGAGAATTAAAAAACAAGTCGTGGCAAATAATTTGGTGGCCCTTAATGATCGTAATGTTTATTTTTATAATTGTGATTTTTTTTATTGAAATGATTTCGAAACATCAATCAATGGTGAAACATCAAAGACCATGTATAGCTCTTAACTTACAGACTTTGACAGAAGTAGAATTCAGTTTTTGATAAAGAATTAAAAAAAAATGCATATGATATAATTATAATACTCAATGAGAACAAATTTTGAGGAATGTGATTACGATCACGTAAGAGATGTAAAGCTATCTAAAAAGGTGATGGCGAGGCTGATGGCCGTAATAATATGGTGTGATGATTTTATTAGCGATATATTTAAAAAAGGATGATGGTGACAATATTGACGGTTTTCTAAGGTTAAAATGATAATATTGATAACCATGATAATATTGTCAATGATTGGAATGTGTACTATGATGATGATGATGACAATATTGATAGTCTTCTATGGTTAAAATGATAATATTGATAATCATGATAATATTGATAACCATGATAATATTTTCAATGGTTGTGATGTGTACTATGATGATGATGACAATATTGATAGTCTTCTATGGTTACAATGATAATATTGATAATCATGATAATATTTTCAATGGTTGTGATGTGTACTATGATGCCTGTGAACTGAAGCGCATGAAAAAAAAAAAAAAAACCTCATGAGGCCATAAGGCCGGCGTATCTTAGACGTCGTCTTTTAACCAAAGTTTAAAACCACAAAAAGCATGTACGCACATCACGGATCTCTGATTGTTAAACTATATTTTTGGACGATGGATATTTCGTCAGCCACACCTAACAATCAAGAACTTATTTCATCCCTCTGTTATTTCACTTCTTATAAAATTATGTAAAACATTTTTTGGCAAGATTGTCATCTAAAAAAAAATCAGATTCGTCTTATGTCGGATGATTTTCGTTTTAATATTCGTTTTAGCAAAAAACTTTGTGTACAACAGTTTATGCACTTGAAATGCTATAGAGTCTGGGGTGTGTTTACGCATGAGTCTTTTAAGGTCTTTTAAAGTAGCAAAAAAATCCTCAGATTAAAATGTTTTCTTACTTTATATCAAACTGCAGTACTTGTGATATTTTTTGTTCAAAGGCTTGTATTTTGATAAATTATCTTTCAGAACATCAACAGGTTTACGTTCTTAAATCGTTATTCAGTTTTTTATGTGATAGCAAGCATCATGTTAAATCGATGAAAAATTCCACAAAGATAACAGATTAGTTTAAATACACAAAATCTTTTCCATCAATGGTAGAAAAGACCAGGATTTGATGCACTTCGTGATTGAAACTTCGTGTACAAAGGAGTGTTTAGTTTACCTTAAAAATTGCCAGACTTTTCCTAGTTTTTCAAAGAGAAGAGCTTTCTTTGATAGTTGATCTCTTTGATTCGTTGCACTTCATGTTATCGTTTCTTTTTTTTTTTTTTTTGTAATTGTTTCTGATAATGCACCATCTTTACTCGGGAAGCGTTGCAAGCCAGTTACAAGTTCAAAATGTAGTTCACTGAATCTCATCATATTCTTTTCAAGCCACATGTAATGTCAGTAAGGCTTCTACAACGACTAAGACAATAAGGCTCTCGTAATGTACATTGTGTAACGGTACTGAATGACCGTCAAACCAATCCCCAAAACGCTTGCAACGGGATTCTACGGCTGATCGTTTTTGTTTTTTGTTTTGTTTTGTTTTTTATCTCATAGGCCTTTGCTGAAACGGTATTCGCATGTTCCTGCCCGCATATGACTTGGCATAAGAGTAATAATAAACAAATCGCGGAAACTTTTGTTTATAATTGAAGTAAATTTTACATTTGGAATTATAATATTCCGGTTATGATCTTATATATATCAAATATTTCAAATGTAGTTTTGAAAATATACAAGCACAACTGCTCTCTCTCTACAAAGATCTGCCGAATAATGTTAAATGAGTTTTTTTTTTTACTTTGCTTACAATGTTTGCAACAAGAAAAAGATATGAAACGCTTGCCGGGTTAGCTTACAACCATGGTATGAAGGGGCAAAAAATGAAAAAAATTATAAGTATAACACTTTCGTGAACTTCATGAACTTAAAAATGGTACTGTTTGTTTATTTCGGAAACTTTCTTTTCTTGTTCTCGGCCACACTAAAACTTCCACGTGGCTTCCCATGACATCATATCTAGATCTAGGGGTCTTCTGGAACATTTTAACCCTCAGATTTGAAAAGGCAACATCATCAAGATTGACTTCACCTTGCAGAGCGATTGATGCCAGGTGCTCTGATCAGTTATCTCTGTTTGTTTTGATCCTTGTTTCTGAGACTTGGAAACCAAACATTGAAAACAGGCAAGAAAAAAAAATCCCCTATTTCCCGCTTTCTTTTTGTATTTTAGTTACCATTACGGATGTTAAGTGGAGAGATGAGAGAGATGTTTCCTTGGCTTTCACTGTATTTTTTTAACTCTTGCTGAGTTTTTTTTGGTATTCAAAAATCTTATTTAAAACAATATTAAACTTACACAAATAAACTCCTACTACTAGGTCGGCCTAGTTTGAAAAAAAAATCCAAAAACTTCCTACACTTTTATGAAGAGAACGATGGGTGAGAGCTTTTGGCCAAAACGCCAAAGGTGTGAATAAAATGAATCTCCCAAAGGCACTCACTGATAAACGCACAACGATTCATACGGATAACTGAGAAAATCTAGTAGATTCTCTCTGTCTGTCTGTCTGTCTGTCTGTCTGTCTGTCTGTCTGTCTCTCTCTCTCTCTCTCTCTCTCTCTCTCTCTCTCTCTCTCTCTCTCTCTCTCTCTCTCCTTCTCATGAAATAATTTGAAATCTCTTTCAAGTGCTGCTTCAGAGGCAGTTTTTTTCCATGCTTTCTTGAGTGATTCTCACACTGTCTGCTTTAGGGTATGACACATTTAAAAAAATAAGGCAACCTTACATAGGAAAAAGCTAATCTAGAGGTAAATTTGAATAGATGAATTTTATTAAGCATTAACCTGTATATGAATGGATTAGCTTTTTCACTTTAGGTTTTATTCAGTATAAGAACATATACCATATACAATAATAATTCTGAGTCGCATTGACATATTTTAGTATAAAGATACGATCCGAGGAGTATGCTATTTATAGAATAACTCTCCAGTGTATTCTGATCAGATTAAGACCATGGTTGATGCAGTGACTAGCACCAGTGCCTCCTTATTCAAAGTTAATCTTTTTAAGTGTTTGAAACATTCTTGTTATTCATCCAGCAATGCGAATACCTCGTACGTTTACTTTGAGGCAAACATTTTTCTCTGGTAGAATAAAAAGAACCTTATTATCTCTCTCTCTCTCTCTCTCTCTCTCTCTCTCTCTCTCTCTCTCTCTCTCTCTCTCTCTTTCTCTCTCCTTCTCTCTCTCTTTCTCCTTCTCTCTCTCTCTTTCTCCTCTCTCTCTCTCTCTCTCTCTTTCTCCCCCTCTCTCTCTCTCTCTTTTTCCCTCTCTCTCTCTCTCTCTCTCTCTCTCTCTCTCTCTCTCTCTCTCTCTCTCTCTCTCTTTCTCCCTCTCTCTCTCGGTTATAGAATCCATCCTCTGTATCTAGCTTGTTTCTCGACATCTGCCTTTTTTCGTGGCCAATAATGCTATAACATCTACCCCAATGCCTGATCGCTCGTTATTCTCGACACCTGCCTGTTTTCGTGGCCGCCAATGTTATAACATCTACCCCAATGCCTGATCACTCGTTATTTCCCCACAAGATACGCTGGAAACATCGTCTCTGCTGAAGAAAATTAATCTGCGTTCATTTCTCACATGTCTCACACACACCGCCTAGGTTTTGGAACGCTTCGTCAATATTAGTAGATGTAGTGAAAATACGTATCATAAGTCTGAAAGCATGTGGACGATGGTGAGTGCATTCCTTGGCTGTTCTTTACAGAAAAAAAACTGCCATCACACAACTGGCTTTAGATTTGTTAGAGTGAAAGGAGTCAAAGAGAGATACTATAGAATCACAAGCCCATTGAGTTGAAAAGATAAAGTAATAGATATTTCTACATTTTGAAGTTGGGGCTTTATAATTTCACAATAGTTTTATACAGACGTATCCCCTTGCCATCACCGTGCCAGTTCATAAAAAAAAGAAAAAGAAAACATTCTCGCATCAAACGAGAAAAAAACATTTCTATAAAAAAGAAAGATTTTTGGCAAAAGATGTATGAAACAAATCACAGAATACAAGAAACTTTATTTACACATTGAAATGCACGCGAAAAGCTTTTTGAGGCAAGGACAGAAGAAGCTTATTTTTACATAAATAGCAAATCAAGGTGGGAATGAAATAAGATTCAGTGCAGAGGTTCTGGCAGAATCTGAGAAAACCAAATCAGCAGAATGCAAAAAGGAAAGGGCAAAAACTGGGGATACATATTTTTCTAGCCCCGATGTTAAGTCATTTCTTGTATATTCATCCTTCTAGATCTATTTTTTTTCGTGCCTTATAGTTTGTTTTACTTATCTTCAACACAATGCACTCCTCCTTTCAATACTGTACTTAAAAATAAAATAAATTTCCATACAATAACCTTCTTTATGTAATCTCAGTAAGTTTCACAGATTTGTAAATAACGTTAGTCTATATCGCTCCTTAAGATCTCTTTACTGTGCCTCTTGCGTTATTATGATTTGATAGACTGTAATGCCATCTGTGGAAATTTTGTAAGTTTAGACCCATGCAGAACCTTTGTAAAGGTGATTTTTTCCTTGAATTTCTATGAGTTTTTTTTCAATATTGGTATTACCTTCAATTTGTTAACTAAAAATCTAATGACTTTATATCAATAATCTATATTTCTTATGTTGTGCATACTGATAATTTTAAAATACCAATAATTCTTATATCGTGGTTAGTTTGCATTGATGTAAACAATTTCTGCAGCTTCCTCTTTATTTTTCCTAATAATCTAAAAAAAAAAATTTGCTCATATATTTGCCCCAGCCAGAGTGGCCATTTTTCCTTTAAAAGCTGCCATTCGGAATTTATCAACTTTTCTTTGTTTCCTCGGGTGTTTTTTTTTTTTTTTCTAGCGCAGCGCTTCAATATTTCATGCGAAATTTCTATTCTAAACCCTAATAGTAATAATTCGGCAACAATATTTTATTGGTCCTACTGTCTGAGCCCTCCTTCATCTCTGTCTGTCTGTCTGTCTGTCTCACTCTCTCACTCTCTCTCTCTCTCTCTCTCTCTCTCTCTCTCTCTCTCTCTCTCTCTCTCTCAGAACTCATTCGTCTCTATGCTGTGTTTGTAAGACTTGAGCACTGGCTACTTTATTCCATCTCTTCTCTCCTTGACCCTTAAATGTGTCATTTTCTCCAGGTCTGTTCCAGTTACCATTACTTCCATCTTAAGATCAGTGATCGATGAGACAGATGTGAGGGAGTTGTTTTCCATCACCATTACACTCCTCTCAGTAAGTTATTTGTATGGTAAATATTCCTCAAACTTCTCACATAATAAATCACTGTCGGATTTAATCAAGGAGGCATGTTATATTGATTGCTTAACTTCCTGCAGTTCGGAAAATCGATGAAAGTTTATCTTGGCCTGTAATTTAATGGTTTACAGACAGCGCTTACAAAAGATAGATGCTAGGTAGTTTATATCCGAGAAAATTTTGTACTGCGTTGTGTTCCTGAAAATGAAGCATAATAGACCTTGAGAATTTTAAAACTTATTTCATTAAAGGTCTGATACTACTTTTTATAAAGTTATTGTAATTTTTTTTTCGAAAAATTCTTCTGGCATAGGGAATTTTCTAACAATCTTCATCATGCAAGAAGACAACAATGTGTAATTGACCAGAAAAACATTATTGCATTTACAACGGTTCGAACAGCAGCGAACGACTCACGTTAAGATAATTATAAAAATAATGATAATAATAATAATAATAATAATAATAATAATAATAATAATAATAATAATAATAATAATAATAATAATAATAATAATAATAATAATAATAATAATAATAATAATAATAATAATAATAATAATAATAATAATAATAATAATAATAATAATCATATCAAAATAATAAAACTGCTACTAATACTACAAATTTTACTTCTACTACTACTACTACTACTACTACTACTACTACTACTACTACTACTACTACTACTACTACTACTACTACTACTACTACTACTACTACTACTACTACTGCCACAACTACTACTGCTGCTGCTGCTGCTACTACTACAACTAATGATGATGATGATGATGATAATGATAATGATGATGATGATGATGATGATGATGATGATGTTGATGATAATTATAATAATAATAATGATAATATTAATAATAGTAATAATAATAATAATAATAATAATAATAATAATAATAATAATAATAATAATAATAATAATAATAATAATAATAATAATAATAATAATGATAACATTCCTGGAAGATTTATGATGATGATGATGATGATAAAAATAGACCATCATCAGCAACAGCAAGGAAAAGAACATCCATGCTGTTAAAGATCATCCTAGCATGGTTATGCTATAGTTATATTCTGTACCACATACACCTCTGATGATTTGAAGACCATCTTAGGCATGGTTATGCTTTGGTTATATTCTGCACCACATACACCTCTGATGATTTGAAGAGACAGTCGCTCAGATATCTTCATGTTTGATTCGTTAGTTAAGTTCTAAGAGCTCAAGTTAGCTAGTACAAAGAAGGGCAGTTCTTTTACCTTCAACGTAGGAGAATGAAATCCATAAGTCTTGTGTGCAAGGTCCAAGTAAGAAGACTGCTACGCCATCTATAGGTGTTGGGTTGATTTAAGACGCGTCTGTTCTTTCGATAAACAGTAATTATTTAAGTTTTGTTCCGATATACCTTTTGTACATTCTCTTTTCGCATCTCTCTCGCTCTTTATCTCTCTCTCTCTCTCTCTCTCTCTCTCTCTCTCTCTCTCTCTCTCTCTCTCTCTCTCTCTCTCTCTCTCTCTCTCTCTCTCTCTAGCTTTAGCTCTCTATATCCATTCATCTGTTTATATCTCTCTCCTACACACATATTTGCTATATAAGTATCTTTTTGTCTATGTATCTTTCTATCTATTTATGTATGTATGTATGTATGTATGTATGTATGTATGTATGTATGTATGTATGTATGTATGTATGTATGTATGTATGTATGTATGTATGTATGTATGTATGTATGTATGTATGTATGTATGTATGTATGTATGTATGTATGTATCTATCTATCTATCTATCTATTAATAGATTGCTTCCTGTCTTTTTTGTCAACTTTTATAAATCCGATTCCTTGTTTTTGTCCTCCTGCCAAACTTATTTTAACACGTTCTTTGGGCTTATTTTGTTTCGTTTCACAAGTACGAAGTTTGGACATGTTCTCTTTACTTCCAAACGAAAAGTTCATCTTAAATCAGAGTTCAAATGTAATGTACTTGACCAGCGGTACTTTTCATGAAAATAAAAAAAAACCAATATCTTTTTATTTAATACTTTAAACAAAAACTAAAAGGTTGTGGCAATCCTGTCCGTATGAAAATCTTGATTCGATTTGAGCAAATTAGATTTCAGTTGAAGCCCTGGTAATTATTAACTATTACTTCAAGTTAATGCGATTTTGTCTTTCCTGCTAAGTGCTAAAGAAATTAATTAACTGAAGGCAGCATTTTTTTAAGTTAGAAAGCCAAACTTTCATTTTTTTCCTGTGAAGTTGAACTGGTATAACGATTAAAATTAAAATTTCAGTTGTATTTCAAAACAGACTTACCCTAGTTAGAAGTTTAATTAATAGAGCCATTGTGATTGTTTGTCGAATAGCAAAGAGAACCATTATCTTCGTACAGTCTTTCTTCCTGAAACAATTTTAATGCTTAATTAAATAACAGCACATCCGTATATTTTAGGTGATTCTTCTTTTATTTTTGGAAGAGAAATATTCAGACGACATGACTGTAATGAAAAACAGCTTGAATTTTCCTACACTCTTGAAAAATCGCACGTCATACTGTGAAGGTAATCTGTGAAAATCTGTAACAATCGTTGTGATAGAGAGACAATCGTGGTGACTGTGTAGGTGTAACTTCGTGATAAATATTTCGTAAATGCAGAGTGATGCTCATGAACACTCGGAAACGGAAGAAAACAGGTATTTTCAGGCACTTCTAAAAATTTTCCAAGAATGACTTCACAACAAACAGAGTAGATTGACTTGGAATCAAGACATATTGATATAGGAGTTCTTGTTGCTTCTAGCTTGTTATACCTGAACTGTCTTTGTTGCTGCAGCTTTTCCTATTTTTCTTACACTTTTTCAGTATGCATTTTTAAACTCTCTGTTTACACGTATTGAAGAATGTAAATGATTTTGAACGAGACACCTCTGTTTAAAAAAAAATTCACAGCTGATGTTATTTCTACTCGTATTCCTATAGGATTTTGATTGGTTTGAAAGTAAAACATGGTTCACTTGTGCATATTTTACCTGTTTGGTTGGTCTTGGAAGGAGAATCGGTACAATAACGCTCTAAGTGTCCAACATTTCACATCGTTGTTATCTTAAAGATAAATAAAACATGGGTTCACAGCTTGTTTAACTCAAGTGTCAAAATCATATCAAACATTGGTCTCAAGTGGGAGAGGTGATTTTCCATAATGATGCTAAGTTTCAACAACGGTTGTTTCTCTCCAGCTTTCTTTGATACCAATTTACATATTGGGGTTAATAACGAAAAAAACAAAACAAAACAAAACAAACAAACAAACAAAAAACTTAAAGATTTTAAATCTACTACTACAACTAACAAACAAAAAACTTAAAGATTTTAAATCCCGTATTTTAAAGTTCCACTGCAAATACCAAGTCTCTCATTAAATTGAGCTATTGACGTTTTTTTAGAGAATAGATATAAAACTGTGCAGGCGTTCGGGTAAAACCGTAGCTTCTCCCAATGACATAGAGACACAGGTTACTATCGAGAGACAGCGGAAAAAGAATTCCTAATATATAAAAAAATATTGGTAATCCGTCTTAGTTAGGTATACATAATTGAAGCACATCGCATTCTTGTCATTGTCCGATGCGCACTTCGGAAATAGCTAACAAATTATATTGTTTTAGAGACACCCAAGCATGGCATACTCACAGTACCTGGCATTTCAAGTACGACAACACTTCAAGTTTAAGCTTTAGTAATTTAAAACCTCAAGCTATGTTTGGTGTAATCTCTACGATCTTTTATATCTAACAAATATTCAGAGACAACTCCCCTATCTTCTGACCGATTGCAACACAACCTGAACTCTCTCTCTCTCTCTAAGGCGTTGAACTGTGTAACAGAAGGAAGAAAACAACTACACACACATTTAAAGAAATCTGATTTGTTCTTTTATCGTGTAAGAAATATCCTGATTTCGATTTCTCTTCTTTTGATATTGTTTCAAATCTTGGCAAGAATGGCGCGAGTATAGTTTTATTTAATAAAGGCCATTAATATTGCCATGAATGACAGCAATAATATTCATAATATATACATATAAATATGTTCTTTCTTTATTTGTCAACAGTTTCATGCCTCTCTCTTTAAATTTCATCAATTCTCACTCTGTCTATCCTATCTTTTTCTCTGTTTCTCTTAGCATCAAATAATTCTGGTTTTTATTTATTATGAAGTTTCCGTTTGGTGCTGAAATGATAGTGTCCAAAGATACTTTTTCAGAGGCATATTTTTTTGTCTGTCCTGAATTTTCCATTTTCACTGTTGTTCGCCTGTTCTAAATACATGATTTTATAATCTTCAAAATGGATAGATATTTTTGTATCTTTCACAATAATTATGAAATATTATAAGGGATTACCAAAATCCATTTTTTCACGGTCGCTTTGCAATCATAAATGATATTTATTTTATGAGCGGCCGTATTAATAAAAATATTCTTGTTCCTTCAAAACTTATGCAATATTTTTATTATATCAAATTTCAGTCTACTTTGAATGTAATTTCTTGTAGTAATATACAATGTTCCAAATACATTTTGTGCTATAGAAATAAATTTCTTTCTTTCTTAATTTGTTTTAAACAGGTCGCAAGACACCGTTATAGACTTGCCATTTCTATTAGGATTTAGTTTTGTGCTTGGACTTGGCGTTGAGATATTGCGAGTCGATGTGTTTATAGAACTTGTCATTTCATGAACTGGTATCTTTACATTCTGTATTTCAGCAACAATAGTCCAGACCACTTCCTTGTTTGTAATGGATTAAAAATTTCAAGTAAAGAATGATTTACTGGTCTTTTTCATTAGTTATGATTTCGCTTGCCTTGTTCTCAATACAGTGTGTGTATAGTCTTACAAAGATTTCATATTTGCTTTTTGTAATATGCATTTATATAGATTTTCTTCACAACACTGTTGCGATCAGTAAGTCTTGTATCGTTATACTCAAGGAATTGAGAATAGCGGAATTTTCGCCTCAAAAGTAATTTAAAAAACTATTCGTAAAGAAAATAACTCTGGAAGTATGTTAAGTTTTGGATTACAAGTTTAATGTCTGTATAAAAAGATGTCGGCTATAAGTTTTTTGCACATAATTTCAATTAATGGCAACCGATAGTGGATAATTTGGTTGAACACTTCTAATGAAGACAGATATAGCAAAATGACTAAATCTCCCAGACTCACTAAATGACTGTACTGGAAAATGCAAATAGAAAAGCAAAAACACCATATTTGGAGGACAACTTGGTAACTATAAAGGATCCAAAAAGGACGCGTGTGTGTCTGTAAATAGTATGAAACAGGGTCTAAAAAGATAGGCTCACAACTTTATAACTACGAGACTGAAAAAAGAAACTACACAAGTATAGATTTAACATATAAACGTTTCGCCTTTATTGTGGCTTCATCAGATTGTGTGTAGGAAAAAAAAAACAATCTGATGAAGCCACAATCTAATGAAGCCACAATAAAGGCGAAACGTTTATATGTTAAATCTATACTTTTGTTGTTTCTTTTTCCAGTCCCATAGTTATAAAGTTGGTGCCTGTCTCTTTTTAGACCCTGTTTTATATTGGAAAATTAATCCATAATTTTATTTTAGACAGACTGTGCCCAAAATTGAAACTGTAATTCAACCAAAAAAAAATGGTTGACATTTCTTACACTTATAAAGGAAGAATGATCTGTCTTTCATTTAATGAGACAAAATAAAACTTTTTTTTTTACTTTCTGGACAAGAAATCTATGCGTAATCGTATTCCTTTAAATCAAGTTAAGATGGTTAATTTTATGTCGCTTGCTCTGTTTTTACCCTTTACTCTCCTTTCGATGCCAACGTAGCAATTTAATATGTTGTGCTTCTGCAACATTCAGGTTTAGATTTGATTCCCTAAAGAAACATTGAATTCTTGCTGTTCAATAGGCAGGCAGAGTCATGTTTCTTTCTCTTTATACTTTGTGTGGGTTCTAATCAATCCATAGCGTATTGACCCTCAACTGAAAAATATAGACAGTCTTGCTCTAAAAACTGAAGAGAATCAGATGTGAGGATAAAACCTGGCCCCTTTGCTGTCAGCTAACTCACTTTAATAAACACTATTTTCATATTTGTTCTGATGTCGAAAACCATTTAAACGCTTTTGGTTTTTATCCTTGCTCATATTGCAAAACTCTCTAACTTCAGGGCAATAAATGTAGCCTCCAGTCATACGACCCTAATCCCTTTTCCCTTATTTTCCACCCATTTCATTACTTTGGCGGCAAACGTAAAAAAAATGTAGATGAATAAATATTGCAAGTTTTGCTTCTTAAAGCAAGAGGACCTGGCCAGCGGTGATAAGGTTGTCACAGCACGTCACGCATGTTAAGTTAAGCCCAAGCTGGAAAAAAAAATATTTTTAAGGCCACAGGAATTGGCAGCCCTGAAGATGCGACAATGATACGAGTGTCAAATTGGCAAAAAAGGAAAAAAAATTGCATTATAATTTGACATGATCAACGTGCCCTGCTCTTTGGTTGAATTTATTTATTATCTTACATACAACTGAAACCCACAACCCGTGATGTTGGCTGAATTAACAGAGGTGGGTCTAGTTTAATAACTTCTTTAAATTTCTCTCTCTCTCTCTCTCTCTCTCTCTCTCTCTCTCTCTCTCTCTCTCTCTCTCTCTCTCTCTCTCTCTCTCTCTCTCTCTCTCTCTCTCTCTCTCTCTCTCTCTCTCTCTCTCTCTCTTTTCTGAAATCTTTTAAATAAAAGTAAGTTTTCTAGTAGTATGGAGAGCCAATTTATAAACGATGATTGAAACCTAATTTTTTTCCATTTATCTCTCTTCAATTGTAAGTTTTGCTATTTTTTTTGTCTTTCGTATTCTCTTGCTCTCCATCTCTTTCTCTTTATTTAACCATCTCTTTCTCTAATTTATCATGTTCATCTCCTCTCTCTGTAAGTAAAATTATGTTGCTATATCCTTCTTGTTTGATATCTTTATTCAATTTTCTCTCTCCCTCTCTCTCTCTTCCTCCGGTCTCTCTTACTTTCTCTCTCTCTCTATCTCTATCTCTTTCTCTCTCTCTCTTTCTCTCTCTCTCTATCTCTATCTCTTTCTCTCTCTCTCTCTCTCTCTCTCTCTCTCTCTCTCTCTCTCTCTCTCTCTCTCTCTCTGAGTATCTCCCTTTGTCGTTAGGCGTTCTTAATTTCTCTTTCGTTATAGCTTTTAATCTGTTTTTCTTTCCATATACCTATTTATGTATTTTACATCACTCTATCGCTTCTTTCTTTATCAACATTGAATTATAAAAACATATATACTTAGCTTAAGGATTTCACTTTAACATAAGTGTTTATTTATTTTATTTATGTATAGCTTCCCTTTAACTTTTGTTTTTACTTTCCCATCTCGTGAGGCACCTAAAAGTTAATGTCGTGAATAAAATTCAGTGAGATTTTCGTTAAGACGTGCTGACAAAAAGAGCAGTGTAAGAAAGTAAGAGATAAAAAGGTTTGCTTTATTCATCTTTGCGATAATATAAGTTATTTTTGTGCTGTTCTAGAACTCATAGAAGAGTATCGTCAAATGATATTTTGAGATTGAATCTAGATACGTTTTTTAGAATAAGCTTAGTTTAACCCATTACTGTTCTGAGATTTGGGCAGTCTCCTTTTCTTGTAATCTTGGACGTTAGAAATTTCTCTGCCCTTTCTTTACTTTAACTCAGTTTTTCGTAATTCTCAGCAAGTTTGTGTAAACATGGAGCTTAAATTAACATAATATATGTTTTCTAGAGCGAATTTTTTTTCAGTAAAATTGGACACAGCGCAAATGAAAACAAAAGAGTTCTTTTTCATTTAAATGGGAAAAGAGTGTACAGCTTTATAATAGGAATAAAATCTACATGACACTTTCCAACAAAAAAGGATTCTTTAAACACATTGTTCTTTTTCGTTTCAGGGAAATTCTAGTTTTAAAAAAGATGACAGATTTTACAGATTACTGCTGCTGCTGCTGCTGCTCCTGCTAATTCTGCTACTGCTGCCACAACTGCTACTACTGCTGCTACTGCTACTACTACTACTACTACTACTACTACTACTACTACTACTACTACTACTACTACTACTACTACTACTACTACTACTACTACTACTACTACTACTACTACTACTACTACTACTACTAAAACTACTACTACTACTACTACTACTACTACTACTACTACTACTACTACTACTACTACTACTACTACTACTACTACTACTACTACTACTATTGCTGCTACCACTACTTCTACTATTACTTCTACTAGTACTAATTCTATTTTATTCAGGACTTCTAAAAATAATAATACTTCTTAATAATACAGTTATTTTTACCATTACTACTATCATTCTTGTTGCTTTTATTGTTATTGTTGTTGCTGTTGTTATTGTTGTTGTTGTTGATTTTGTTATCGTTGTTGTTTTTGTTGTTGTCGTTGTTGTTGTACTTCTTCTTCTTCTTCTTCTTCTTCTTCTTCTTCTTCTTCTTCTTCTTCTTCTTCTTCTTCTTCTTCTTCTTCTTCTTCTTCTTCTTCTTCTTCTTCTTCTTCTTCTTCTTCTTTCTCTTCTTCTTCTTCTTCTCAGTGGTTTTTTTATGATCATTACCACAGCTACTACTGTTACCAATATTCTATTATGTTTTCAGGTAATTATTTGTCTACTGTCATGTTCAATGTTGTTAGTTCATATCACCCTTCATCCTATTAAAATAAAATTTTTGTCAAATCACTTGTGGATGCTTTAGTTTGTCTCGCTTTCTATTTCCACCTGACATTTTTTGTTTGTTTATTACCATTTCTCTGGTTTTTTTTTCAATATGGACTTTCATCTCTCTGTCAGTCTGCCATTCTGTTTCTCTCTCTCTCTCTCTCTCTCTCTCTCTCTCTCTCTCTCTCTCTCTCTCTCTCTCTCTCTCTCTCTCTCTCTCTCTCTCTCTCTCTCTCTCTCTCTCTCTCTCTCTCTCTCTCTCTATATCTCTCTGTTTCTTTCTTTTCTCCTACCATTTACTCTCTTGCTCCAATTTTATAGTGTACGTCACTTTTCCTTTGTATTTCTCTTTTAATATCTCTCTGTTTCTCAGTTTTAGTGTCTCTCTCTCTCATCTTTTTTATACATTAATATAATTAAACAAGCATGATTTCCCATTTAAATGAACAGTTGGGGAGGCAACTATATTAAAAAAACAAACTTCACAAAATTACAGACTATTATCCTCCAGAGCCATACAACTGCATCGAAGAAAAGCAAACTTTACAACAATAACAGATAAATTATATCTCTCCCAAAGCCACTAGTGGCACAGTTTTAAAATATATAGAACCTTGATACATTGGAATTCTTCTCACGTTTTCATGTGGACATTCTTTAAAGAAAGGAAAAATCTCAAGCAAAAAAGTAAATGAAATTTGGGTGCAATCTTTCAAGGAGCTTTCTTATCAGTTTACCGAGACCAGAATGTGGTGCTGATGACCCAGTACGGATAATGCTCGACCTGATGTGGTGAAAAAATGTCCACCAAAACAAAGTAAAAACGTTCAACTGCTCAGACAATGTTACAGAGAAAAAAAGTTACAAGGCTATTATTTTTTTATATTGATTGGGTTACCCTCTATAACTGAAGCTTATAATTATTCTAGATCTAGATCTAGTCAAAATCTGCATAACTCATGCAAGACAAATTAAGAGTGGCAAGTTTTTAATAGAATGGCTTAACATGAATGTTGTTCCTTGATGACAATTAGTGGGTCTGGTTGATGTCTCAGTATTTATCTTTATATTAATAGTATAAAAGCACGAAATGCTTGCTAAATAGGCAGAAGTTGAGTTTACATTCGCAACAGTCGCCACGGAAGAAAAGGCGACAATGTTTCCAGGATGCTTTTGTCTTTACGATGGAGGAGGTCAAATATCATTTAAATTTAAAATCTTTTACTCCATTAAAATGAAATAATATGTTTTATATATATATATATATATATTAATAATTTTAGGAAATAACAATAGTTTGTTTTAAAAACGCCACCCGCTTTGAAAAGTGTAAACCGCTGAGAACAGTCTTTTAAATGTTATTTAGTTCATCATATGAAATTTAGCAAAAAATTTGGATGAATTAATTACATTAAATATGTAATGACCTTTCAAATGCATAATTAGCCTAAATCCAAAACTTTTCTCTAAATTTATTGTGCCACGATAGATTAAATTTCACTAAACTTCATCACTGTACATTGTATTGTTTTGGAGGAGATAGCTAGAAAGAAATCAAAGTTATATTTTATAATAAAGATTCCACCTTAGTCTTCGTGTTTATATTTTTGTTAGTCTTTCTTTTTTAATTTTTTTCTACTTATATATGATATAATAAAAGGAAATTAAAAACAAAACAAAACAACGATCTGTTTTTATCTGTCTGTTTGGCTGTTCGTTTATCCGTCTCTGCCTCTGTATGAAATCTATTATCATGCATAAGAATGATAAATTTATTCCCTCCTAAGGTTCTTGATTGTCTGAGCACTCTGCTGTCAACTTTTGTTTCGCATACTAATCACTTGTAACTCTCTAACAGTGATATATCGTCGGACATCACTGTTACTGTAAGGGAAGGTTTCCCCGTCATGTCTTTCTCGAAGTTCTGAAGTACTCATTGCTGACTATTTAGTCGAAAACAAGTAAAAACCCTTTAGTAGATTACTGCAGACAAATTGGATCCATTCGTCTTACCTTTACACGCAGCATAAAGAGTAGATTTGCATCTCAGGTAGAACACTTAGAAAATAATTTATTAGTCTGCTACTCTGTTGAGAGATGTGTAGCATCGACACGCGTTGTAGACAATGATTACTTTTAGATTAGGCTAAAATAAATTTGCAACCCCCCCCCCCCCAAAAAAAAAAAAAAAAAAAAAAAAAAAAAGAAATGGTTAATTATCTGTGTGTTTTTCTCTCAACACATGTGAAAAAAGCAAAGAAAGACAGTGGCAAAGTGGAAGTGATAATATGTTGATGTTAATCTTTAAAAATGCGGAAGATAATACTATCAAAGTTTTTGTGAAATACTATTAAAATTTTATGATATAGTATATCAAGTTGTTTTTGCTTTTTTAAGTATTGGCAATTTCAGCAGCTAGTGGCTTGTTACTTCTCAAAATTTACAAAATGCTTTTTTTAGCCTTAAAATGTTGATTTTTGTTTTTGTTTTTTTTATTTTTTGTTTGTTTTGTTTATTAATATGTAATTTTTTTTTCTTCGATAATCGTCTTTTTGAGCAGGCAGAACTTGAAAGAGGGTCTTTTTTTCTTTTCCTTGATGTCATTGCCCATGAATACCTTGGCACTCTGTTTTTAAATCATTTAAGTGTCCTAGAGAAATTACGTAGATTACATCTATAGAAAGAGTTTTGGTTTCATCGTGTATTTGTTTTCTTGTAGTTATTATTATTGTTTATCTTAAAACACTTTATGGGCTTTGTCTGACAAACTTATTCTTTTTTTTTACATTCAGCAATGTAACCATGTTTTGAAACAGGGTTTTCTCCTTAATTTTTTTCTCTCTCTCTCTATCTTTCAATCTCTCTTCACCCCCTCCCCCCCAATCTTTCTCTCTATAATGTTTCCATAATTATTTGCAACCCTTTATTTGATGAACCTCTCGAAAATTAATATTTTTCTTTAAAATGGTGCTTCTGTTGCGGAGAGGCATGTCAAAACGGTCACGAGATAGGTTGATTTGAATCATCAAAAAATGTCCGTCTTCATTAATGAGGTTGTGTTACAAGTTCTTATGCACAAGCCTGAAGTAATTCTATACCTTGTCATTTATTTTAGCCTTCAAATAGCACATTTGCCGCCACACTCTTTAAATGTGAATACAAAAGAGGTATATATCGGTAACCTCGTCATGGTTTTAACTAAACAAAACAGTTCAAAGCCGAGACCAAGATGCTTTTTTTTATATTTCTCTGTGGAATATCAAAAAAGGGAATTATATTTTTACTGCATGAAAATATTTTATCTTATTCGTGTGCAAATATTTAAATAAAGCCTGACCTTTTATAGACCACTTACTTACGACGACAGCTTTTTCTTCATTTCAAAAAAAAAGAGTGTTCATTTGTAATCATGCGGCTTTTGTTTTAATTCTAGATAATATTTGGTCAATAAAATCAACTTCTATGTTCAATTACATTTATGTAAAAAAGGTAAATAACTATATCTAACCAAGTTTTTACTTTCTATGTATTATTATTATTATTATTATTATATTATTATTATTGTTATTATTATTATTATTATTATTATTATTATTATTATTATTATTATTATTATTATTATTATTATTATTATTATTATTATTATTATTATTATTATTATTATTATTATTTTCTTTTTTTTTTTTTTTTTTTTTTTGGGGGGGGGTTGGTGTGGTGGGGGGCAGGGGGAGAGGAGAGGGTATTAGCCGCTCTACGTAAATGCATGTGTGTTGATTTGCAGTTATAATTAAGAAGAAGCCGAAGCTAAGATTTTATGGCTTGCACAAAGTTATAGAAAAGCAACCACGCGAGATCTATTATCTCATCTACCAGATTAAATGCGACCGTTTAAAATGCGTCTATACACATTTCATGATCAACAGTGAACACGAGGCTATGCTTTTTCTCATTCAAGTTATTGTTGAAGGAACTACAGTTTTGAGTTTTCACTAATCCGATGCACGTTTCCGGACTTCCAGTTTCTTGCAATTACCTGCGGATCAAAACTGACCTAGATTCAAGAAACTAAACTGATTAATCCATAGCTGCTTTGAATGCAAATTTCCAATATGGGCCTAATGCTATAACGTCCAGTTTGTATAACTCTTCCAGCGACGTCATGCGCTCATCTTTCTTGTTTTCATCGGCTTCCATGGTCGCCTTTGTTCATTACTCACACGGGAAATGCTAGTAAATACTTCCAGTTTCCTATGGCAGCTATGCCTAATGGTTGCCGCCCATAAAAATCGTTGTTGAGCATATAATTCCTGTGGCATGGAGGCTAATTTCTGCACTTTGCGGCCTAGCAGTAGTGATGCGTTATAATGAGTAACATCACTGCTGATTATTGACTTCTCGGGCGTCCAGTGCGTTTCACATGTGTGTAAGGAACAATAGTTTATCAACGGAAAGCGTAGTGGAGATATCATCAATACCGGTGACGCTTGTTTTGAAACAATTACATTCAGGATCAAAATTCGAAAAACTTATTTTCAAAGAAAACAAGTTTTTTACACTCTACACCGCTTTCAAGCTGTATTGTTTTGAAAAACAAAACAAAAAATGTTTACCCCTAATATGTTATCAATCATCAATCTCTGCATGAAAACTACAAAATCTGCAGTTAATTTTTCTGCAATTAGCTTCAACCCTCACAGATTTTCCCTCGTGTCTGCCTTACAATTATCTCGTTTTTAGGTCAATCTGATTAATGTTATTCAACAGGTAATTAATATATAATGACTTTCATTAGCAGATTAATCTACGGTTGCTGATTGCATCGCAAGCATCTACCGACAACAACGCTTTCTGATCACAAGGAGGGTGTTATAAAAAAGGCTTCTTTTTTAGAATTTTGTAACACAATTTTCTTCAAGAAATTTTGACTCAATTTTTATTATTTTAATTTACTACTGTTTAAATTTTCATATATATATATATATATATATATATATATATATATATATATATATATAAATAATATATATTGAATCTTCATTGCTCTCATAATAGAAAAAGACCTTTAAAGTTAAATTAAAAACGTAAATCATATGTTTATTCTGTTAAAACAGTTTCTTATGATTGTTATTGATATTGTTGTTCTTCTTCTTCTTCTTGTTATTATTATAATTATTATTATTATTATTATTATTATTATTATTATTATTATTATTATTATTATTATTATTATTATTATTATTATTATTATTATTATTATTATTATTATTATTATTATTATTATTATTATAATCATCATTACAAAAATATAGGTCAACAAACAACTTACTTATCTTTGAATGAGTAAGTACATAGCAGTGAACGCATGTGAGATTCAGTGAAAACCACTAATACTAACCAGACAAGTGCATTTCGCCAGGTAATGGCTCAGCGCTTTTTGAAGTGTTGACATGCATGTTACTGCGTCCGTAACACAATCTGTGACAATAATTAGGGCTGATGGGTAGAGCGCGCTGTAATGACCACTTTACCTGAGGGTCAATACCTGGGAGACCTGAAGGTCGGTCTTTAAATGATGGACCTCTGGACCTGGTCAGAGGGTCTGGTAGGAATAATATCTGGCAAGTGGTGTCTACGTTCAACTACATTACTTGAGTTAGATTTGTCTGAAGACATGAACACACTGTGTCCACATGTTCTTGAGTTATTTCGAAATAGCTGTGAACTGTTTTATGCGTGTGTGGAGGGCACAGATGACCGAAATTTATTTTTCCCCACGTCTCCATGAAAATGAAAAAAAACGAATCCGCAAATCTCAAATTCTGTTTTATATTTTTGAAAACCCTTTTTAAATTTTGTAAACAGAGGAATAGGTTAGATTTAAGCAAAATCTCAACACTCTAGCTTCGCTTATTCGTTTGATTCTAAACTATGTGTAAGACGATTTGTATTAATTCTGTTTTATTACGTAAATCGCTCGTAAAAAAACTATGTTGTCCTTCACACATCTTAAAACTTTCCTCAAACAATTGTTATAATCTAGTGTATATTAAAATTAAATTGAAATTAAATTGAAAATAAAACTGAATATAGTTGTGTTATTTTTCTTTCTTGTTTTTGTGTCAGTTGAAGCCGAAAGCTCACGTGCTCTGTATTGATTGTAACTTTTAGTGCTACACTAAAACTAATTATTTTTTTTCTGTGCCACGCAGCTACTTGATCTAGAGAAAGGCACTAAGCTCTCGGACAAACAGTCTTAAGTCTGAAACTGTTTCGGTCAGGTGCGATGTGGAATTGATTATTATTATATTTCCTGATCTTCCGCAGGTGCAAGGGGAAGACTTTGCTACTGTAGGCTATGAAAGATCTTATGAGGATGCCAGAATGACATACTTGCTACTGTAGGCTATGAAAGATCTTATGAGGATGCCAGAATGACATACTTGCTACTGTAGGCTATGAAAGATCTTATGAGGATGCCAGAATGACATACTTGCTACTGTAGGCTATGAAAGATCTTATGAGGATGCCAGAATGACATACTTGCTACTGTAGGCTATGAAAAATCTTATGAGGATGCCAGAATGACATACTTGCTACTGTAGGCTATGAAAAATCTTATGAGGATGCCAGAATGACATACTTGCTCTAACAGAATTTCCGTGAGTTCTGTGAGTTCAAAACGCGAAGAAAAGATAAAGATAGTCACATGTTTACGATATATAAGTATTTTTTTTAGTAAGATGGCAGGACTTGCGGTACAAAATGATTATTCGAAGATTATGCAGCTCCAGCTTTGGTGAGATTATCGAAACCATATAAAATAATTGAAGATCAATAGAAATTCCATGAGGAAATGTTCTTGACGGAAACTCGGTTGACGTACGCATGTAGAGCAAACGGCTTTAGAAAATTCCATAATCATCTCGTGACTAAGAGATTTGTGGAGGATGATGACTCAAGAAGCGCAGGTGGTTTTGCGGAAACTTTGTTGGAAAATAAAACATACGAACTTTTACATCGTATATTATTAAACTCGAAATCACTTCATGATGTTCTAGTAGTTGAAAACTGGAAGTATTTATATAAAAACTAAAAATGTTTGAGTTTTTCTGATGAAAAAAAAAAGTTCAAACTAAAATTTTAAGGCATTTTGACTATAACTATAGTTAAGATTCTTCATTAATGTAAGACCAACATTTAAAATGGAATTTATAACTAACTGGCAAAAAGTGGTTTACTTTTTTATATGATTATCATAACTCTGAGAAAAATTTGAATAGATGAAATTTTACATGCGCCAAATACCAAATGAGAATCAAGCATTTTTCAGTTCTTCATCTTAGATTCCCACGGTAAGTTCGGCGAGAAGAGTGGCAGTAGGGACAAAGTCATAAACTTAACACAGGCATTTCACAATGTTTAGATAAAAACATTTTTTCCCCTCTTTGAAACGAATTGAATTTTTTTCAATAGTATAAAACCAATGGAAACTAATAGTATCTTTTTTTCTAATTTACTATTTCTTTGTTTTCTTTGCAAGAATGCGCATGATATAATCCTGTTACATTGTTACTTGAAACAAAATTGTTGTTAAAAAAATAATTCATATTCGCCTCGGACACTTCAAACATAGTCTTAACTGCCTTTTAACATCTTGGCGTGGCTCTCACAAGCACAAGCATATATTTCGTATGTCAAGACAGAGCTTGAAGATCGAGAGTCATACTTTTTTAGAGGTAAACAATTATGGTAGGTACCCAAAATTCGTGGGGTTACTAATTGGAGGAAACCAATTTAATTGAATGGTCTGAGAGAGTTAGGTAATTTTTCAAGTACACGATATATTTAAAGTTAAGGTAAATAAGTGTTGGTTCTATATGTAGGAATTCGAATTATCTTAGAATATCTGCATGTAAAATTTAAGCTGATAAACGGTGAGTATTGTTGTGTGATCTAAAAACAGGGAACCGACACGAGTAATAAATGCAAGAGGTATGATTAAGGGCATGACTTCTGGTAAAATCATTAATTTTATTGTTAAAAAGGTCACCTGAAATACAAAAATTATCTCACCAACCCCAGTAATGGTTGCAATGCTTTGTTCCCGATTCTAAAAAAAAATCAATTATTTTTCATCATTAATTTTGTACATTAGGACTTGAGTTAGATTATAAATTTTCATTTAATATTTTGCACTTGTAAAGAGTTTTGCACTGGGAGTTAAGACAAAAATTAGTTTTAATTAAGTCGCCATAGATCCAAGATAGCAGAATGACTTGTGTTATTATGGAGTTAATTGTTTTGTACCAGCAGCAGAATCTCACTGATTATCCCAACTTTGAACGGGGCCAACAATGTATTAAACAGTCTGCGATAGAAGAAAAATACACCAGCTGACAACGGAACTGTTTAAAAATATTGATATTTCTTTTGCTTTGTGAGTACAGAATGATATTCGTAGAACCAATTAGTAGCACAATATTTTGTATGCTGTGTTGGTAATTTAATAGTCATTGGGCCAATGAATCAAATTTTCTCACAAGACGAGATTTGTGTACACCATAGCCCTGACAAGGTATATATATATATATATATATATATATAATTATATATATGTGTGTATATATATATATATTAATATATTTTATTGAAAGATTTATTTCTAAACCTGAGAATAGGAAACAATGATTGTTTCGTGCTTGGCTTGACTCTGGAAACACAACCAATAGTTATTTATTGAGATCAAGAAACATAGTAAAGCACAGAGAAAAAGGTGGAGAAAAAAAAAGAGTGAATGGAACGAAATGGGAATATTAAGGCAGATTGTGAGTGAGAAGGTATGGGACGTGACAGAGAAAGGGAGGAAAAGTTGGAAAGGAGGGAGAAATACAGATACACAGAAATACATGAAAACAGAGGTGGTAAATACTCTGAGACGGACAAGTAAACAGTAAATTTGTCTTGGTCAACATTTATTTGCCTTTTGACATAAATCTTCTCCCAAAAAAGAAAGGGTAAAACACTTTTAGAGTTAGTGACATTAATGCTAACTATAAGGCATCTTAAAACAAATGGTAATCAGAAATTTAACGTGAAACCTGAGCGATTTTAATCGTTACCCCAGTGAAACAAAATATCCACATTGTGCGTTCAGAGTTAGAGTTGAGGAAGGTTATTTAGCGGTGAACACGAGTAAAAAAATGAAGTCATTTTGATTTTTGGTTTATTTTTAAACAAAGCTATTTCTGAATATAATGTTACATTTCAGCCGTCTGTCAGAGAGACATGTGTTGAAGTAAATGCTTGCCGATTGGTTTCCTTTAATTACCTTCATCCAATGCGAGTAATGAGTATTAGTTTAAAAAGTTCACCATTTACAATATTTGCCTTGCCGAGAGCGAAAACTTCAAGATTGGAACGAAACATTTTTTACTTCAAACTCAAGTAGACAAGTCACCAATCCGCTTAGCAAGAGGAAAAAAATTGAACGAGTCAGCCCTCCATAAACAACCTGCTCTCGACTCAGTCTTTCATGAAACGCTCCCTTGACCAAGAGGTTAATCAAATGGTAGAAGCCAACATTCATCTGTTTGATCGTGGTTGTGACATGTGATATACATCAGTGTGGTAAACATTACCAGTCCGAGGCTTTTCGTTACTTTTTGTTGCAGGCTGCAAATGACTGTGAGTTTTCTGTTGAACAGATCTGTGACTGCATAGCTGACTCTAAATTATTATTTCTGAACAAACGTGTCCAAATTTTAATATGGCATGAAGTATGCCATTGAAAACCTTGAAACAAATGCCATGCTTAGAACAGATTACAGTGAAAATAATTTAAAACATGCTTTCACCCTAGGGTTTACAAAATAATGCTGGATATAATTGCCTACGCACCAAAACTTTCTTTACTTCAAGATCTACCCTCAATTTTATTATCTAAGAGTTAAGGTAGAACATAATGTTATTTTTCAGCCGCTTATTTCAAAATTAGTCT